>JAXCGZ010019119.1:5000-55000 GCA_037179515.1 Halocaridina rubra
ATTTTCGCATTTAATTCAACTCCCAATCTCATTCGGGACTATGCATACCCAAATAAGCACAATACATATGTGAAAACATGAATCATTATTTACCCCGACCTGGACTTGAACCTAAGACTTATAATCACTAAGTCAAGGTGTAATTGGTAGCACCTTGACTTAGTAATTATAATTCTTAGGTGCAAGTCCCGGTCGTGGTAAAAAATGATTCAGGTTTTCATATATGTAATGTGCTTATCTAGTAATGTTTGGTTCCGAATGAGATTGGTAGTTGAATAAAATGCGATAATGGAGCCACGAGTGAGGTTGGGGAATCTGTAATATGAACATAGTGGCATTCAGATAGAATGTGTTCAATCCTAAATATAGCAGATATAAGCTATAAAGTCTGATTCCTTTTAACCTTCTGTGTTGTAGTTGGTAGCGCCTTGACATAGAAAATTATGCCTTAGGTTCAAGTCCCGGTCAGGGTAAAAAATTATTCATGTTTTCACATATGTAATGTACTTATTTGGTTATGCGTGGTCCCGAATGAGATTGGGAGTTAAATTAAATGCAAAAATGAAGTGACGAATGATGTTGGAGAATGTGTAATATGAACTTTGTGGTATTCAGATTGAATGCGTTCATTCCTAAGTATAGCAGATATAAGCTATTTGGTCAGATTCCTTTTAACCTTATGTGGTGTAGTTGGTAGCGCTTCGACTTAGTAATTATAAGTTTTAGGTTCAAGTCCCGGTCGGGGTAAAAAATGATTCCTTTTTTCACATATGAAATGTGCTTATTTGGTTATGCTTGGTCCCGAATGAGATTGGGAGTTGAATTAAAAGCGAGAATGAAGCCAATAGAGAGGTTGGAAAGTCTGTAATATGAACATAGTGGCATTCAGATGGAATGCGTTCATTAATAAGTATAGCAGATATACGGTATAAGGTCTGATCCCTGGTAACCTTCTGTGGTGTAGTTGGTAGCGCCTTGATTTAGTAATTATAAGTCTTAGGGTCAAGTCCCGGTCGGGGTAAAAAATTATTCATGTTTTCACATATGAAATGTGCTTATTTGGTTATGTCTGGTCCCGAATAAGATTAGGAGTTGAATTAAATGCGAAAATGAAGTCAGGAGTGAGTTTGGGGAATCTGTAATATGAAGATAGTGGCATTCAGATAGAATGTGTTCATTCCTAAGTATAGCAGATATAAGCTATAAGGTCTGATTCCTTTTATCCTTCTGTGTTGTAGTTGGTAGTGCCTTGACTTAGTAATTATAAATCTTAGGTTCAAGTCCCAGTCGGGGAAAAAATTATTCATGTTTTCACATAGATAATGTAATTATTTGGTCATGCTTTGTCCCGAATGACGATTGGGAGTTTAATTAAATGCGAAAATGAAGCCAGGAGCGAGGTTGGGGAATCTATAATATGAACATTGTTTCATTCAGATAGAATGCGTTCATTCCTAATTATAGCAGATATAAGCTATAAGGTCTAATTCCTTTTTACTTTCGCTTGTGTAGTTGGTAGAGCCTTGACTTAGTATTATAATTCTTAGGTTCAAGCCTCGGTCGGTGTAAAAAATGATATATATTTTCATATATGTAATGTTCTTATTTGGTTATGATTTATGCCGAATTAGGTTGGATGTTGAATTAATTGTTAAAACGAAGCCAAGAGTGAGGTTGGGGAATCTCTAATATAAACATGGTGGCATTCAGATAGAATGCATTCATTCCTAAGTATAGCAGATATAAGCTATAAGGTCTGATTCCATTTATCCTTCTGTGATGTAGTTGGTAGCACCTTGGCTTAATAATTATAAGTCTTAGGTTCATGTCCCGGTGGGGGTAAGAAAATGTTATTTTTTTCACATATGCAAAGAGCTTAGTTGGTTCTGCTTGGTCCCGAATGAGATTGGGAGTTGAATTCAATGCGAAAATTAACCCACGAGCATGGTTGGGGAATCTGTAATATGAACATAGTGGCGTTCAGATAGAATGCATTCATTCCTAAGTATAGCAGATATAAGATATAAGGTCTGATTTCTTTTAACGTTAGGTGGTGTAGTTGGTAGCGCCTTAACTTAATAATTATAAGTCTTAGGTTCAAGTCCCGGTCGGGGTAAAAAATTATTAATATTTTCACATATGCAATGTTCTTATTTGGTTATGCTTGGTCCCGAATGAGATTGGGAATTGAATTAAATATAAAAACGAAGCCAAGAAAGTGATTGGGGAATCTGTAATATGAACATACTGGCATTCAGATAGAATGCGCTTATTCCTAAGTATAGCAGATATAAGCTATAAGGTCTGATTCCTTTTAGCCTCTTGTGGTGCAGTTGGTAGCACCTTGGCTTAATAATTATAAGTCTTAGGTTCAAGTCCCTGCCAAAGTAAAAAATTATTATGGTTTTCACATATGAATTGTGCTAGTTTGGTTATGTTTGGTCCATAATGAGATTGGGAGTTGAATGAAATGCAAAAATTAAGCCACGAGTGAAGTTGTTGAATCTGTAATATGAACATCGTGGCATTCATATAGAATACGTTCATTACTAAGTTTAGCAGAAAGTAGCTATAAGGTCTGATTCCTTTTAACCTCATGTGGTGTAGTTGGTAGCGCCTTGACATAGTAATTTCAAGTCTTAGGTTTAAGTCCCAGTTGGGGTTAAAAATTATTCATATTTTCACATATATAATGTGCTTATTTGGATATGCTTGGTACTGAATGAGATTGGGAGTTGAATTAAATGCGAAAATGAAGCCACAAGGGTGACTTTGGAATCTGTGATATGAACACAGTGACATTCAGATAGAATGCGTTCATTCCTAAGTATAGCAGATATAAGCTATAAGGTTGGATTCTTTTTAACCTCCTGTGGTGTAGTTGGTAGAGCTTTTACTTTGTAATTATAAGTCTTAGGTTGAAGTTCTGGTCGGGGTAAGAAATAATTCATGTTTTTACATATGTAATTTGTTTTTTTTTGTTATGCTGGGTCCCAAATGAGATCGAGAGTTGAATTAAATGCGAAAATTAAGCCACAAGTGAGGTTGTGAATTCTGTAATATGAACATAGTGGTATTCAGATAGAATGCATTCATTCCTAAGTATAGCAGATATAAGCTATAAGGTCTGATTCCTTTTATCCTTCTGTGTTGTAGTTGGTAGTGCCTTGACTTAGTAATTATAAATCTCAGGTTCAAGTCCCAGTCGGGGAAAAAATTATTCATGTTTTCACATATGTAATGTAATTATTTGGTCATGCTTTGTCCCGAATGAGATTGGGAGTTGAATTAAATGCGAAAATGAAACCAGGAGCGAGGTTGGGGAATCTATAATATGAACATGGTTTCATTCAGATAGAATGCGTTCATTCCTAATTATAGCAGATATAAGCTATAAGGTCTAATTCCTTTTTACTTTCGCTTGTGTAGTTGGTAGAGCCTTGACTTAGTATTATAATTCTTAGGTTCAAGCCTCGGTCGGTGTAAAAAATGATATATATTTTCATATATGTAATGTTCTTATTTGGTTATGATTTATGCCGAATTAGGTTGGATGTTGAATTAATTGTTAAAACGAAGCCAAGAGTGAGGTTGGGGAATCTCTAATATAAACATGGTGGCATTCAGATAGAATGCATTCATTCCTAAGTATAGCAGATATAAGCTATAAGGTCTGATTCCATTTATCCTTCTGTGATGTAGTTGGTAGCACCTTGGCTTAATAATTATAAGTCTTAGGTTCAAGTCCCGGTGGGGGTAAAAAAATGTTATTTTTTTCACATATGCAAAGAGCTTAGTTGGTTCTGCTTGGTCCCGAATGAGATTGGGAGTTGAATTCAATGCGAAAATTAACCCACGAGCATGGTTGGGGAATCTGTAATATGAACATAGTGGCGTTCAGATAGAATGCATTCATTCCTAAGTATAGCAGATATAAGATATAAGGTCTGATTTCCTTTAACGTTAGGTGGTGTAGTTGGTAGCGCCTTAACTTAATAATTATAAGTCTTAGGTTCAAGTCCCGGTTGGGGTAAAAAATTATTAATATTTTCACATATGCAATGTTCTTATTTGGTTATGCTTGGTCCCGAATGAGATTGGGAATTGAATTAAATATAAAAACGAAGCCTCGAAAGTGATTGGGGAATCTGTAATGTGAACATACTGGCATTCAGATAGAATGCGCTTATTCCTAAGTATAGCAGATATAAGCTATAAGGCCTGATTCCTTTTAACTTCTTGTGGTGCAGTTGGTAGCGCCTTGGCTTAATAATTATAAGTCTTAGGTTCAAGTCCCTGCCAAAGTAAAAAATTATTATGGTTTTCACATATGAAATGTGCTAGTTTGGTTATGTTTGGTCCATAATGAGATTGGGAGTTGAATGAAATGCAAAAATTAAGCCACGAGTGAAGTTGTTGAATCTGTAATATGAACATCGTGGCATTCATATAGAATACGTTCATTACTAAGTTTAGCAGAAAGTAGCTATAAGGTCTGATTCCTTTTAACCTCATGTGGTGTAGTTGGTAGCGCCTTGACATAGTAATTTCAAGTCTTAGGTTTAAGTCCCAGTTGGGGTTAAAAATTATTCATATTTTCACATATATAATGTGCTTATTTGGATATGCTTGGTACTGAATGAGATTGGGAGTTGAATTAAATGCGAAAATGAAGCCACAAGGGTGACTTTGGAATCTGTGATATGAACACAGTGACATTCAGATAGAATGCGTTCATTCCTAAGTATAGCAGATATAAGCTATAAGGTTGGATTCTTTTTAACCTCCTGTGGTGTAGTTGGTAGAGCTTTTACTTTGTAATTATAAGTCTTAGGTTGAAGTTCTGGTCGGGGTAAGAAATAATTCATGTTTTTACATATGTAATTTGTTTTTTTTTGTTATGCTGGGTCCCAAATGAGATCGAGAGTTGAATTAAATGCGAAAATTAAGCCACAAGTGAGGTTGTGAATTCTGTAATATGAACATAGTGGTATTCAGATAGAATGCATTCATTCCTAAGTATAGCAGATATAAGCTATAAGGTCTGATTCCTTTTATCCTTCTGTGTTGTAGTTGGTAGTGCCTTGACTTAGTAATTATAAATCTTAGGTTCAAGTCCCAGTCGGGGAAAAAATTATTCATGTTTTCACATATGTAATGCAATTATTTGGTCATGCTTTGTCCCGAATGAGATTGGGAGTTGAATTAAATGCGAAAATGAAACCAGGAGTGAGGTTGGGGAATCTATAATATGAACATGGTTTCATTCAGATAGAATGCGTTCATTCCTAATTATAGCAGATATAAGCAATAAGGTCTAATTCCTTTTTACTTTCGCTTGTGTAGTTGGTAGAGCCTTGACTTAGTATTATAATTCTTAGGTTCAAGCCTCGGTCGGTGTAAAAAATGATATATATTTTCATATATGTAATGTTCTTATTTGATTATGATTTATGCCGAATTAGGTTGGATGTTGAATTAATTGTTAAAACGAAGCCAAGAGTGAGGTTGGGGAATCTCTAATATAAACATGGTGGCATTCAGATAGAATGCATTCATTCCTAAGTATAGCAGATATAAGCTATAAGGTCTGATTCCATTTATCCTTCTGTGATGTAGTTGGTAGCACCTTGGCTTAATAGTTATAAGTCTTAGGTTCAAGTCCCGGTGGGGGTAAACAAATGTTATTTTTTTCACATATGCAAAGAGCTTAGTTGGTTCTGCTTGGTCCCGAATGAGATTGGGAGTTGAATTCAATGCGAAAATTAACCCACGAGCATGGTTGGGGAATCTGTAATATGAACATAGTGGCGTTCAGATAGAATGCATTCATTCCTAAGTATAGCAGATATAAGATATAAGGTCTGATTTCTTTTAACGTTAGGTGGTGTAGTTGGTAGCGCCTTAACTTAATAATTATAAGTCTTAGGTTCAAGTCCCGGTTGGGGTAAAAAATTATTAATATTTTCACATATGCAATGTTCTTATTTGGTTATGCTTGGTCCCGAATGAGATTGGGAATTGAATTAAATATAAAAACGAAGCCACGAAAGTGATTGGGGAATCTGTAATATGAACATACTGGAATTCAGATAGAATGCGCTTATTCCTAAGTATAGCAGATATAAGCTATAAGGTCTGATTCCTTTTAACTTCTTGTGGTGCAGTTGGTAGCGCCTTGGCTTAATAATTATAAGTCTTAGGTTCAAGTCCCTGCCAAAGTAAAAAATTATTATGGTTTTCACATATGAAATGTGCTAGTTTGGTTATGTTTGGTCCATAATGATATTGGGAGTTGAATGAAATGCAAAAATTAAGCCACGAGTGAAGTTGTTGAATCTGTAATATGAACATGGTGGCATTCATATAGAATACATTCATTACTAAGTTTAGCAGAAAGTAGCTATAAGGTCTGATTCCTTTTAACCTCATGTGGTGTAGTTGGTAGCGCCTTGACATAGTAATTTCAAGTCTTAGGTTTAAGTCCCGGTTGGGGTTAAAAATTATTTATATTTTCACATATATTATGTGCTTATTTGGATATGCTTGGTACTGAATGAGATTGGGAGTTGAATTAAATGCGAAAATGAAGCCACAAGGGTGACTTTGGAATCTGTGATATGAACACAGTGACATTCAGATAGAATGCGTTCATTCCTAAGTATAGCAGATATAAGCTATAAGGTTGGATTCTTTTTAACCTCCTGTGGTGTAGTTGGTAGAGCTTTTACTTTGTAATTATAAGTCTTAGGTTGAAGTTCTGGTCGGGGTAAGAAATTATTCATGTTTTTACATATGTAATTTGTTTTTTTTTTGTTATGCTGGGTCCCAAATGAGATCGAGAGTTGAAATAAATGCGAAAATTAAGCCACAAGTGAGGTTGTGAATTCTGTAATATGAACATAGTGGTATTCAGATAGAATGCATTCATTCCTAAGTATAGCAGATATAAGCTGTTAGGTCTGATTCCTTTTAACATTCTGTGGTGTAGTTGGTAGCGCCTTGACTTCGTAATTAAAAGTCTTAGTTACAAGTCCCTGTCGGGGTAAAAAATTAAATTTTTTTTCGCATATGTAATGTGCTTATTTGGTTATGTTTGGTCCCGAGTGAGATTGGGGGTTGAATTATATGCAAAAATGAATCCATGTGAGTGGTTGGGGAATCTGCAACTTGAACATAGTGGCATTCAGATAGAATGCATTCATTCCTAAGCATAGCAGATATTAGCTATAAGGTCCGATTCCTTTTAACCTTTTGTGGTGTAGTTTGTAGCACCTTGTCTTAATAATTGTAATTCTTAGGTTGAATTCCCTGTTGAGGCAAAAAATTATATATATATATTCACATATATACTGTGCTTATTTGGTTATGCTTGGTACCGAATGAGATTGGGAGTAGAATTAAAGGTGAAAATAAAGATACGAGTATGACTGGGAAATCTGTAATATGAACATAGTGGTATTCAGATAAAATGCGTTCATTCCTATGTATAACATATACAAGCTATAAGGTCTAAATTCCTTTTAACCTTCTGTGGTGTAGTTGGTTACGCCTTGACTTAGTAATTATAAGTTTTAGGTTCAAGTCCCTGGTCGGGGTAAAAACTTATTCATGTTTTCACACATGTAATGTGCATATTTGGTTATGCTTGGTCCTGAATGAGATTGGAAGTTGAATTAAATGCGAAAATTACGACACGAGTGAGGTTGGGGGATCTGTAATATGAACATGGTGGCATTCATATAGAATGCATTTATTCCTAAGTATTGCAGATAGAAGTTATAAGGCCTGATTCCTTTTAACCTTCTTTTTTCTTGTTTGCAGCGCCTTGACTTAGTGATTATAAGTCCTAGTTTCAAGTCCCGGTCAAGACAAAAATTATTCATATTTCCACATATGTAATGTACTTAAGCTTAATTGGTTATGCTTTGTCCCGAACGATATTGGGTGTTGAATTTAATGCGAAAATGAAGCCACGAGTGATGTTGTTGAATCTGTAATATGAACATGGTGGCATTCAGATAGAATGCGTTCATTCCTGAGTATAGCAGATATAAGCTATATGATCTGATTCCGTATAACCTCATATGGTGTAGCTGGTAGCCCCTTGACTCAGTAATTATAAGTCTTAGTTACAAGTCCCGGTCGGGGTAAAAAATTATTTTTTTCACATATGTAATGCGCTTATTTGGCTTATGCTTGGTCCCGAATGAGATTGGGAGTTGAATTAAATGCAAAAATTAAGCTGTGAGAGTTGTTGGGGGATCTGAAATATGAACATAGTGGCATTCAGATAGAATGTGTTCATCTCTAAGTATAACAGAAATACGCTATAAGGTCTGATTCCTTTTAACCTCATATGGTGTAGTTGGTAGTGCCTTGACTTAGTAATTATATGTCTTAAGTTCAAGTTCTGGTCGGTGTAAGAAATTATTCATGTTTTCACACATATAATGTGTTTTTTTTGGTTATGCTTGGTCCCAAATGAGATTGGGACTTCATTTAAATGCGAAATTTAAGCCAAGAGTGAGGTTGGGAATTCTGTAATATGAACATAGTGGTATTCAGATAGAATGCATTCATTCCTAAGTATAGCAGATATAAGCTGTTAGGTCTGATTCCTTTTAACATTCTGTGGTGTAGTTGGTAGCGCCTTGACTTCGTAATTAAAAGTCTTAGTTACAAGTCCCTGTCGGGGTAAAAAATTAAATTTTTTTTCGCATATGTAATGTGCTTATTTGGTTATGTTTGGTCCCGAGTGAGATTGGGGGTTGAATTATATGCGAAAATGAATCCATGTGAGTGGTTGGGGAATCTGCAACTTGAACATAGTGGCATTCAGATAGAATGCATTCATTCCTAAGCATAGCAGTTATTAGCTATAAGGTCCGATTCCTTTTAACCTTTTGTGGTGTAGTTTGTAGCACCTTGTCTTAATAATTGTAATTCTTAGGTTGAATTCCCTGTTGAGGCAAAAAATTATATATATATATTCACATATATACTGTGCTTATTTGGTTATGCTTGGTACCGAATGAGATTGGGAGTAGAATTAAAGGTGAAAATAAAGATACGAGTATGACTGGGAAATCTGTAATATGAACATAGTGGTATTCAGATAAAATGCGTTCATTCCTATGTATAACATATACAAGCTATAAGGTCTAAATTCCTTTTAACCTTCTGTGGTGTAGTTGGTTACGCCTTGACTTAGTAATTATAAGTTTTAGGTTCAAGTCCCTGGTCGGGGTAAAAACTTATTCATGTTTTCACACATGTAATGTGCATATTTGGTTATGCTTGGTCCTGAATGAGATTGGAAGTTGAATTAAATGCGAAAATTACGACACGAGTGAGGTTGGGGGATCTGTAATATGAACATGGTGGCATTCATATAGAATGCATTTATTCCTAAGTATTGCAGATAGAAGTTATAAGGCCTGATTCCTTTTAACCTTCTTTTTTCTTGTTTGCAGCGCCTTGACTTAGTGATTATAAGTCCTAGTTTCAAGTCCCGGTCAAGACAAAAATTATTCATATTTCCACATATGTAATGTACTTAAGCTTAATTGGTTATGCTTTGTCCCGAACGATATTGGGTGTTGAATTTAATGCGAAAATGAAGCCACGAGTGATGTTGTTGAATCTGTAATATGAACATGGTGGCATTCAGATAGAATGCGTTCATTCCTGAGTATAGCAGATATAAGCTATATGATCTGATTCCGTATAACCTCATATGGTGTAGCTGGTAGCCCCTTGACTCAGTAATTATAAGTCTTAGTTACAAGTCCCGGTCGGGGTAAAAAATTATTTTTTTCACATATGTAATGCGCTTATTTGGTTATGCTTGGTCCCGAATGAGATTGGGAGTTGAATTAAATGCGAAAATTAAGCTGTGAGAGTTGTTGGGGGATCTGAAATATGAACATAGTGGCATTCAGATAGAATGTGTTCATCTCTAAGTATAGCAGAAATACGCTATAAGGTCTGATTCCTTTTAACCTCATATGGTGTAGTTGGTAGTGCCTTGACTTAGTAATTATATGTCTTAAGTTCAAGTTCTGGTCGGTGTAAGAAATTATTCATGTTTTCACACATATAATGTGTTTTTTTTTGGTTATGCTTGGTCCCAAATGAGATTGGGAGTTCATTTAAATGCGAAATTTAAGCCAAGAGTGAGGTTGGGAATTCTGTAATATGAACAAAGTGGTAATCAGATAGAATGCGTTCGTTCCTAAGTATAGCAAATATAAGCTATTAGGTCTGATTCCTTTTAACATTCTGTGGTGTTGCTAGTAGCGCCTTGACTTCGTTATTAAAAGTGCTAGGTACTAGTCCCGGTCAGGGTAAAAAATGATTATTTTTTTCACATGTGTAATGTACTTATTTGGCTATGTTTGGTCCCGAATGAGACTGGGAGTTGAATTAAATGCAAAATTGAAGCCATGAGAGTAGTTGGGGAATTTGTAATTTGAACATAGTGGCATTCAGATAGAATGCGTTCATTCCTAAGTAGAGCAGATATTAGCTATAAGGTCTGATTTCTTTTATCCTTCTGTGGTGTAGTTGGCATCACCTTGTCTTAATTATTGTAATTCTTAGGTTCAATTCCCGGGGGGGGTAAAAATTGTATATATTTTCACATAAGTAATGAGCTTATTTGGTTATGCTTGGTCCCGAATGAGATTGGGACTTGAATTAAATGCAAAAATTAAGACACGAGTAAGACTGGGAAATCTGTAATATGAACATAGTCGCATTCAGATAAAATGCGTTCATTCCTATGTATAGCAGTTATAAGCTATAAGGCCTGATTCCTTTTAAACTTCTGTGGTGTTGTTGGTAGCGCCTTGGCTTAAAATTAAAAGTCTTAGGTACAAGTCCCGGTTGGGGTAAAAAATTACTCATTTTTCCACGTATGTCACGTGCTTATTTGGTTATGCTTTTTCCCGAATGAGATTGAGAGTTGAATTAAATGCGAAAATGAAGCCATGAGAGTGGTTGAGGAATCTGTAATATGAACATAGTGGTATTCAGATAGAATGCATTCATTCCTTAGTATAGCAGATATCAGCTAAAAGGTCTGATTCCTTTTGCCCTTCTGTGGTGTAGTTGGTAACGCCTTGACTTAGTAATTATAAGTCTTAGGTTCAAGTCTTCTGTCGAGGCAAAAAATTATTCATGTTTTCACATACGTAATGTGCTTATTTGGTCATGCTTGGTCCCGAATGAGAATGTGAGCTGAATTAAATGCGAAAATGAAGCCACGAGTGAGGCTTGGAAATCTGTTATATGAACATAGTGACATTCAGATAGAATGAGCCTATTCCTAAGTATAGCAGATATAAGGTATAATGTCTGATATCTATTAACCTTCTGTGGTGTAGTTGGTAGTGCCTTGACTTAGTAATTGTAATTCTTAATTTCAAGTCCCAGTCAGGGTAGAGAATTATTCATGTTTTCACATATGTAATGTGCTTATTTGGTCATACTTGGTCCCGAATGAGATTGGTAGTTGAATTAAATGCGAAAATTAACCCACAAGAGTGGTTGGGGAATCTGTAATATGAACATAGTGGCATTCAGAGAGAATGCTTTCATTCCTAAGTATAGCAGATATAAGCTATAAGGTCCGATTCCTTTTAACCTTTTATTGTGTAGTTGGAAGCGCCTTGACTTAATGATTATAAGTCTTAGGTTCAAGTCCTGGTCGGGGAAAAATTAATAATTTTTTCACATATGTAATGTGCTTATTTGGTTATGCTTGGTCCCGAATGAGATTGGGAGTTGAATTAAATGCGAAAATGAAGCCATGAGTGAGGTTGGGAAATATGTAATATTAACATGGTGGCATTCAGATAGAATAAGTTCATTCCTAAGTATAGAAGATATAAGGTATAATGTCTGATTCCCATTAACCTGCTGTGGTGTAATTGGTAGCGGCTTGACTTAGTAATTAAAAGTTTTATTTTTAAGTCTCGGTCAGGCTAAAAAACTATACATATTTTCACATATGTAATGTGCTTATTTGGTTATGCTTATTCCCGAAAGATATTGGGAGTTGAATTAAATGCAAAAATTAAGCCATGAGTGAGGTTCTGAAATATTTAATATGAACATGGTGGCATTCAGATAGTATGCGTTCATTCCTAAGTATAGCAGATATTAGCTATAAGGTCTGATTACTTTTAACCTTATGTGGTGTAGTTGGTAGTGCCTTAACTTAGTAATTGTAATTCTTAGGTTCAAGTCCCGGTCAGGGTAAATAATTATTCATGCTTTCATATATGTAATGTGCCTATTTGGTCATACTTGGTCCCGAATGAGATTGGGAGTTGAATTAAATGCGAAAATTAACCCACGAGTGTGGTTGGGGAATCCGCAATATGAACATAGTGGCATTCATATAGAATGCGTTCATTCCTAAGTGTAGCAGATATAAGCTATAAGGTCTGCTTCCTTTTAACCTTCTGCGGTGTAGTTGGTAGAGCCATCACTAAATGATTATTATGTTCAAGTCCATTTCAAGAAAAATTTAATAATTTTTTCACATATGTAATGTGCTTATTTGGTTATGCTTGGTCCCGAATGAGATTGGGAGTTGAATTAAATGCGAGAATTAAGCCACGAGAGTGGTTGGGGAATCTGTAATATGAACATATTGGCATTCAGAAAGATTGCGCTCATTACTAAGTATAGCAGATATAAGTTATAAGGTGTGATTCATTTTTTCCTCATGTGGTGTAGTTGGTAGTGCCTTGACCTTATATTCATGAGTCTTAGGTTCAAGTCCTGGTCAGGGTAAAAAATTATTATTGCTTTCGCGTATATAATATGCTTGTTTGGTTATGTTTGGTCCCGAATGAGATAGGGAGTTGAATGAAATGCAAAAATTAAGTCACGAGTTAGGTTGGGAAATCTGTAATATGAACATGGTGGCATTCAGATAGAATATGTTCATTCCTAAGTATAGCAGAAAGTAGCTATAAGGTCTGATTCCATTTACCCTTCTGTGGTGTAGTTGGCAGCGCCTTGGCCTAGTAATTATAAGTTTTAGGTTCAAGTCCCATTTGGGTAAAAAATTATTCATGGTTTCAAATATGTAATGTGCTTATTTGGTTATGCTTGGTGCCGAATGAGATTGGGAGTTGAATCAAATGCGAAAAAAAAAGCGACGAGTGTGGTTATGGAATCTGTTAAATGAACATGGTGGCATTCAGATAGGATGCGTTCATTCCCAAGTATAGCAGATATAAGCTATAATGTCTGATTCCTTTTAATCTTCTGTGGTGTAGTTGGTAGCACCTTGACTTAGTAATTATAAGTCTTATGTTCAGGTACCGTTCGGGAAAAAAAATTATTCATGTTTTCACATATGTAATGTGCTTATTTTGTTATGAGTGGTCCATAATGAGCTTGGGAGTTGAATTAGATGCAAAAATGAAGCCACGAGTGAGGTTGGGGAATCTGTAATATGAACATTGTAGCATTCAGAGAGAATGCATTCATTCTTAAGTATAGCAGATATAAGCAATAAGGTCTGATTCCTTTTAACCTTTTGTGGTGTAGTTGGTAGCACCTTGACTTAGTAATTATAAGTCTTAGGTTCAAGTCTCGGTCGGGGAAAAAAAATATTCATGTTTTCACATACGCATTGTCCTTATTTGGTCATGCCTGGTCTCGAATGAGATTGCGAGTTGAATTAAATTCGAAAATGAAGCCATGATTGAGGTCTTGGAATCTGTAATATGAACTTAGTTGCATTCAGATAGAAAAAGTTCATTCCTAAGTATAGCAGATATAGGTATAAAGTTTGATTCCTATTAACCTGCTGTGGTGTAGCTGGTAGCGGCTTGACTTAGTAATTAAAAGTTTTAGGCTCAAATCCCGGTCGGGCAAGAAAATTATTCATATTTCCACATATGTAATGTTCTTATTTGGTTATGCTTGGTCCCGAATGATATTGGGACAAAAATTAATCCATGAGTGATGTTGTTGTTGTTGTTTGAGGTTAAAGCCAACCTTGTGTTGGCACGGGCCCTTGTCCAAAGAACGTCCCGTAGGTTAGAGGTTATACCTCTTGGGTTGTTTTATCACCTTGGTGGTTCGAAAGTTCCCAAGGTGGTGAGATGTGTGTCTATGTTGTCAAGTATTTCCTTAACAATTTTGGCTGCTTGAACTGTCGCATTGGGGTGTTGTGGTTCCATGTTTAATCCGTTCCTTAAGCTGTTTGTCTTTGGACATTCTAAAAGATAATGCAGCAGGGCCTTATCAGTTGTCTTGCGATAGTGTGCACACTCTTTTCTGGGGTTCTCAATAATTTCATAGCAGCATTTGTAGCCTAGCCTGAGTCTAGCTATCGTGACAGCCAGACTCCTTGGGGTGTACTTGGATACCGGTGAGGGCTCAAGCTTTGTTGCTTCCCTGTACCACGTGGCAGAGTAGGAGCTTTTGTTGACCCAGTAGTTGTGGTTTTCCTGCTCTGATCTCTGTAGTGCCTGCATGGTTTTTGATTTGTATTGTTGAAGACTGGGTTGTATAGAGTGCTGTATGCTGTGGCATAAGACAGCATCCTGGGCAAGTTGATCTGCCTCGTCATTTCCAGGGATGTTGATATGGCTGGGTATCCAGTTGATGGTTACCGATCTTCTTTGTTCTTGATGTTGCACTAGCAGTGTTTGGACCGTGCTGATTAGGTTGATGTTTTCTTTGAACTTCTGCTGCTGTAGTGCTTGGACAGAGGAAAGTGAGTCAGTGTGTATGGTAACAGGTCCTTGTCCTTTTTCAATTGAGTTGTGCAGAGCCATTTTGATTGCAAATAACTCAATTTGCAGAGTGGAGCAGGAGTCTGAAAGTCTCCAGAAAGCTGTAAAACTCTCCGAGTAGACTGCCGCTCCAGTTGCAGGGATACCAGCATTGACAGTACCATCTGTGTAGTAGGAGACGCCTTCTGCCTGGTTGGTTTTAGCGATAGCAGCTAGAGCTGCTTCATGCAGTTGTATCTTTGAACAGGCTTTCTTACTGTCAGGAAGACTGGTGGTGTTGAATTTTGCAGGGTGTGCTCTCCATGGGGCTAGCGACTTGTAGTTGGTGCAGGGCTTGTCTAAGTTTATTCTTGCCAGCTCAGATGCCATGTTGCATTTATGAATACTTTTTAGAAGGTGGCCGGCATAGCTGTTTGGGATAGGGAGGTCAGGATGTTTGTTGAGGGCATCTTTCAGCCTTTTTTGCGTGTGGGATTTCCTTTCGGATAGCAGAGCCTTTGTTATGGAGTTGGTGTTGGAAACGTTTATCCAGCTATATAAGGGAGGTAGATTTGTTTCCATTTGTAGGTTGCATATCCTGGTCCACATAGGAGCCCCCAGCATGTAACGCATGGCGTTGTTCTGGATCACTTCAATAGTGGAGATTTGTTGTGCATTGAGGTTGGCTAGGGTTGGGGCACTGTAGGTAATCAGGGATCTAATGGTGGCTGTATAAAATTTCCTTAGGACCTGAATACCTGCTCCTTCTTGGAGAGATGTCATATATCTCATAGGGGTTAGTCTGCTGTGAGCTCTTTCTCTGAGATATGTGATCTGAGGTTTGAAGGTGAGATGCCTGTCTATGTAAACTCCTAGATACATGAATGTATCCACCCACTCTGTTTCCATTGGCTAGGGTGATCGGGGCTAGTGGTACTGGAGTTTTTACGGCCATAGCTTTTGTTTTGTTTCCGTTTATTTTGAGTCCCAGCTCCTTGCTTTTCTGATGGAATAGGTCTACTGCTTTTTGAGCACTGGCTAATCTATTGCCTCCTCTGCTGAAGAAGACTACATTGTCGACATAGATGAAGATGATGTTGGGAAATCTGTAATATGAACATGGTGGCATTCAAATAGCATGCGCTCATTCCTAAGTATAGCAGATATTAGCTATAAGGTCTGATTTCTTTTAACCTTCTGTGGTGTAGTTGGTAGTGCCTTGACATGGTAATTGTAATTCTTAGGCTCAAGGCCCGGTCAGGGTAAAAAATTATTCATGTTTTCACATATGTAATGTGCTTATTTGGTCATACTTGGTCCCAAATGAGACTGGGAGTTGAATTAAATGCAAAAAGGTGACGAAGTGATGTTGGAGAATGTGTAATATTAACATTGTGGTATTCAGATAGAATGCGTTCATTCCTAAGTATAGCAGATATAAGCTATTAGGTCAGATTCCTTTTAACCTTCTCTGGTGTAGTTGGTAGAGCCTTGACTTAGTAATTATAAGTCTTAGGTTCAAGTCCCGGTCGGGGTAAAAAATGATTAATTTTTTCACATATAAAATGTGCTTATTTGGTTATGCTTGGTCCCGAATGAGATTGGGAGTTGAATTAAAAGCCAGAATGAAGCCAATAGTGAGGTTGAAGAGTCTGTAATATGAACATAGTATCATTCAGATAGAATGAGTTCATTAATAAGTATAGCAGATATAAGTTATAAGGTCTGATCCCTTGTAACCTTTTGTGGTGTAGTTGGTAGCGCCTTGATTTAGTAATTATAAGTCTTAGGTTCAAGTCCCGGTCGGGGTAAAATATTATTCATGTTTTCACATATGAAATGTGCTTATTTGGTTATGTTTGGTCCCGAATGAGATTAGGAGTTGAATTAGATGCGAAAATGAAGTCAGGAGTGAGGTTGGGGAATCTGTAATATGAACATGGTTTCATTCAGATAGAATGCGTTCATTCCTAAGTATAGCAGATATAAGCTATAAGGTCTGATTCCTTTTATCCTTCTGTGTTGTAGTTGGTAGTGCCTTGACTTAGTAATTATAAGTCTTAGGTTCAAGTCCCAGTCGGGGAAAAAATTATTCATGTTTTCACATATGTAATGGAATTATTTGGTTATGCTTGGTCCCGAATGAGATTGGGAGTTGAATTAAATGCAAAAATGAAGCCAGGAGCGAGGTTTAGGAATCACTAATATGAACATGGTTTAATTCAGATAGAATGCATTCATTCCTAATTATAGCAGATAGAAGCTATAAGGTCTAATTGCTGGCTAGTACAGTGGTAACGCGCTGGCTTCGCATTCCCGAGGTTGAAAGATCGGTTCCCGTTCAAGACCGAGAATTTAAGCTGTTTACTGGCAGGAACTGCTGTGGTTGGACACCACAGTGGGGGGTGGGGGCTTGCCCTGGCTGACGAATACCCATTGTATTGAAATGGAAATAAAGTTTGTTGTTGTTGTTGTTGTTGTTTTAACCTTTGCTTGTGTAGTTGGTAGAGCCATGACTTAGTATTATAATTCTTAGGTTCAAGTCTCGGACGGTGTAAAAAATGAAATATATTTTCATATATGTAATGTTCTTATTTGGCTATGATTTATACCGAATTAGATTGGATGTTGAATTAATTGCGAAAACGAAGCACAGAGTGAGGTTGGGGAATCTGTAATATGAACATGGAGGCATTCAGATAGAATGCGCTCATTCCTAAGTATAGCAGATATAAGCTATATCTATTGTGTAGTTGGTAGCACCTTGACTTAATAATTATAAGTCTTAGGTTCAAGTCCCGGTGGGGGTAAAAAAATATTAATTTTTCACATATGGAATGTGCTTAGTTGTTTATGCTTGGTCCCGAATGAGATTGGGAGTTGAATTGAATGCGAAAATTAACCCACGAGCTTGGTTGGGGAATCTGTAATATGAACATAGTGGCGTTCAGATAGAACGCATTCATTCCTAAGTATAGCAGATATAAGCTATAAGGTCTGATTCCTTTTAACGTTAGGTGGTGTAGTTGGTAGCGCCTTAACTTAATAATTATAAGTCTTAGGTTCAGGTCCCGGTTGGGGTGAAAAATTATTAATATTTTCACATATGCAATGTTCTTATTTGGTTATGCTTGGTCCCGAATGAGATTGGGAATTGAATTAAATGCGAAAATGAAGCCACGAAAGTGATTGGGGAATCTGTAATATGAACATACTGGCATTCAGATAGAATACGCTTATTCCTAAGTATAGTAGATATAAGCTAAAAGGTCTGATTCCTTTTAACCTCATGTGGTGCAGTTGGTAGCGCCTTGACTTAATAATTATGTCTTAGGTTCAAGTCCCTGCCAGAATAAAAAATTATTATGGTTTTCACATATGATATGTGCTAATTTGGTTATGTTTTGTCCCGAAGAATATTGGGAGTTGAATGAAATGCAAAAATTAAGCCACGAGTGAGCTTGTTGAATCTGTAATATGAACATGGTGGCATTCATATAGAATGCGTTCATTCCTAATTATAGCAGAAAGTAGCTATAAGGTCTGATTCCTTTTAACTTCATGTGGTGTAGTTGGTAGCACCTTGACATAGTAATTTCAAGTCTTAGGTTCAAGTCCCAGTTGGGGTTAAAAATTATTCATATTTTCACATATATAATGTGCTTATTTGGATATGCTTGGTACTGAATGAAATTGGGAGTTGAATTAAATGCGAAAATGAAGCCACAAGGGAGGCTTTGTAATCTGTAATATGAACACAGTGGCATTCAGAGAGAATGCGTTTATTCCTAAGTATAGCAGATATAAGCTATATGGATGGATTCCTTTTAACTTTCTGTGGAGTAGTTGGTAGAGCCTTTACTTAGTAATAATAAGTTTTAGGTTGAAGTTCTGGCCGGGGTAAGAAATTATTCATGTTCTTACATATGTAATGTGTTTTTATTGGTTATGCTTTGTCCCGAATGAGATCGAGAGTTGAATTAAATGCGAAAATTAAGCCACGAGTGATGTTATGAATTCTGTAATATGAACATAGCGGTATTCAGATAGAATGCATTCATTCCTAAGTATAGCAGATATAAGCTATTAGGCCTGATTCCTTTTAACATTCTGTGGTGTAGTTGGTATCGCCTTGACCTCGTAATTAAAAGTCTTAGGTACAAGTCCCTGTCGGGGTAAAAAATTATTCATTTTTTCGCATATGTAATGTGCTTATTTGGTTATGTTTGGTCCCGAATGAGATTGGGGGTTGAATTAAATGCGAAAATGAAATCAGGAGTGAGGTTGGGGAATCTGTAATATGAACATGGTGGCATTCAGATAGAATGTGTTCATTCCTAAGTATAGCAGATATAAGCTATAATGTCTGATTCCTTTTATCCTTCTGTGTTGTAGTTGGTAGTGCCTTGGCTTAGTAATTATAAGTCTTATTTTCAAGTCCCAGTCGGGGAAAAAATATTCATGTTTTCACATATGTAATGTAATTATTTGGTTATGCTTGGTCCCGAATGAGATTGGGAGTTGAATTAAATGCGAAAATGAAGCCATGAGCGAGGTTTAGGAATCACTAATATGAACATGGTTTCATTTAGATAGAATGTATTCATTCATAATTATAGCAGATATAAGCTATAAGGTCTAATTCCTTTTAACCTTTGCTTGTGTAGTTGGTAGAGCCATGACTTAGTATTATAATTTTTAGGTTCAAGTCTCAGACGGTGTAAAAAATGAAATATATTTTCATATATGTAATGTTCATATGTGGTTATGATTTATACCAAATTAGATTGGATGTTGAATTAATTGCGAAAACGAAGCCCAAAGTGAGGTTCGGGAATCTGTAATATGAACATGGAGGCATTCAGATAGAATGCGTTCATTCCTAAGTATAGCAGATATAAGCTATAAGGTCTGATTCCTTTTATCCTTCTGTGGTGTAGTTGGTAGCACCTTGACTTAATAATTATAAGTCTTAGGTTCAAGTCCCGGTAGGGGTAAAAAATATTAAGTTTTTCACATATGAAAAGTGCTTAGTTGGTTATGCTTGGTCCCGAATAAGATTGGGAGTTGAATTGAATGCGAAAGTTATCCAACAAGCGTGGTTGGGGAATCTGTAATAGGAAAATAGTGGCGTTCAGATAGAATGCATTCATTCCTAAGTATAGCAGATATAAGCTATAAGGTCTGATTCCTTTTAATGTTAGGTGGTGTAGTTGGTAGCGCCTTAACTTAATAATTATAAGTCTTAGGGCCAAGTCCCGGTTGGGGTAAGAAATTATTTATATTTTCACATATGCAATGTTCTTATTTGGTTATGCTTGGTCCCAAATGAGATTGGGAATTGAATTAAATTCGAAAATGAAGCCACGAGAGTGATTGGGGAATCTGTAATATGAACATATTGGCATTCAGATAGAATGCACTTATTCCTAAGTATAGTAGATATAAGCTATAAGGTCTGATTCCTTTTAACCTCATGTGGTGCAGTTGGTAGTGCCTTGACTTAATAATTATTAGTCTTAGGCTCAAGTCCCTGCCAAAGTAAAAAATTATGGTTTTCACATATGATATGTGCTAATTTGGTTACTTTTGGTCCCGAATGATATTGGGAGTTGAATGAAATGCAAAAATTAAACCACGAGTGAGCTTGTTGAATCTGTAATATGAACATGGTGGCATTCATATAGAATACGTTCATTCCTAATTATAGCAGAAAGTAGCTATAAGGTCTGATTCCTTTTAACTTCATGTGGTGTAGTTGGTAGCGCCTTGTCATAGTAATTTCAAGTCTTAGGTTCAAGTCCCAGTTGGGGTTAAAAAAAATCATATTTTCACATATATAATGTGCTTATTTGGATATGCTTGGTACTGAATGATATTGGGAGTTGAATTAAATGCGAAAATGAAGCCACAATGGAGGCTTTGTAATCTGTAATATGAACACAGTGGCATTCAGATAGAATGCGTTTATTCCTAAGTATAGCAGATATAAGCTATATGGATGGATTCCTTTTAACCTCCTGCGGAGTAGTTGGTAGAGCCTTTACTTAGTAATTATAAGTCTTAGGTTGAAGTTCTGGTCGGGGTAAGAAATTATTCATGTTTTTACATATGTAATGTGTTTTTATTGGTTATGCTTTGTCCCGAATGAGATCGGGAGTTGAATTAAATGCGAAAATTAAGCCACGAGTGAGGTTGTGAATTCTGTAATATGAACATAGTGGTATTCAGATAGAATGCATTCATTCCTAAGCATAGCAGATATAAGCTATTAGGCATGATTCCTTTTAACATTCTGTGGTGTAGTTGGTAGCGCCTTGACCTCGTAATTAAAAGTCTTAGGTACAAGTCCCGGTCAGGGTAAAAAATTATTCATTTTTTCGCATATGTAATGTGCTTATTTGGTTATGTTTGGTCCCGAATGAGATTGGGGGTTGAATTAAATGCGAAAATGAAGCCATGTGAGTGGTTGGGGAATCTGCAACTTGAACATAGTGGCATTCAGATAGAATGTGTTCATTCCTAAGTATAGCAGATATTAGCTGTAAAGTCTGATTCCTTTTAACCTTCTGTGGTGTAGTTGGTAGCATCTTGTCTTAATAATTGTAATTCTTAGGTTGAATTCCCGGTCGTGGTAAAAAATAATATATATTTTCACATATATACTGTGCTTATTTGGTTATGCTTGGTACCGAATGAGATTGGGAGTAGAATTAAAGTCGAAAATTAAGATACGAGTAAGACTGGGAAATCTGTAATATGAACATAGTGTTATTCAGATAAAATGCGTTCATTCCTATGTATAGCAGATATAAGCTATAAGGTCTGATTCCTTTTAACCTTCTGTGGTGTAGTTGGTTACGCCTTGACTTAGTAATTATAAGTCTTAGGTTCAAGTCCCTGGTCGGGGTAAATAATTATTCATGTTTTCACACATGTAATGTGCATATTCGGTTATGCTTCATCCTGAATGAGATTGGTAGTTGAATTAAATGCGAAAATTAACTCACAAGCGTGGTTGGGGAATCTGTAATGTGAACATAGTGGCATTCAGATAGAATGCGTTCATTCCTAAGTATAGTAGATATAAGCTATAAGGTCCGATTCCTTTTAACCTTTTATGGTGTAGTTGGAAGCGCCTTGACTTAATGATTATAAGTCTTAGGTTCAAGTCCTGGTAGGGGAAAAACTAATAATTTTTTCACATATGCAATGTACTTATTTGGTTATGCTTGTTCCCGAATGAGATTGGGAGTTGAATTAAATGCAAAAATGAAGCTATGAGTGAGGTTGGGTAATCTGTAATATGAACATGGTGGCATTCAGATAGAATAAGTTCATTCCTAAGTATAGCAGATATAAGGTATAATGTCTGATTCCTATTAACCTGCCGTGGTGTAATTGGTAGCGGCTTGACTTAGTAATTAAAAGCTTTATTTTCAAGTCCCGGTCAGGCTAAAAAGTTATTCATATTTTCACATATGTAGTGTGCTTATTTGGTTATGCTTGGTCCCGAAAGATATTGGGAGTTGAATTAAATGCAAAAATTAAGCCATGAGTGCGGTTGTGAAATCTTTAATATGGACATGGTGGCATTCAGATAGTATGCATTCATTCCTAAGTATAGCAGATATTAGCTATAAGGTCTGATTACTTTTAAACTTCTCTGTTGTAGCTGGTAGTGCCTTGATTTGGTAATTGTAATTCTTAGGTTCAAGTCCCAGTCAGGGTAAAAAATTATTCATGCTTTCTTATATGTAATGTGCCTATTTGGTCATACTTGGTCCCGAATGAGATTGGGAGTTGAATTAAATGCGAAAATTAATCCACAAGTGTGGTTGGGGAATCCGTAATATGAACATAGTGGCATTCAGATAGAATGCGTTCATTCCTAAGTATAGCAGATATAATCTATAAGGTCTGATTCCTTTTAACCTTCACTTAATGATTATAAGTCTTATGTTCAAGTCCAGGTCAAGAGAAAATTAATAATTTTTTCACATATGTAATGTGCTTATTTGGCTATGCTTTGTCCCGAATGAGATTGGGAGTTGAAATAAATGCGAAAATGAAGCCACGAGAGTGGTTGGGGAATCTGTAATATGAACATAGTGGCAGTCAGATAGAATGCATTCATTCCTAAGTATAGCAGATATGGGCTATAAGGTCTTATTCCTTTTAAACTTCTGCGGTGTAGTTGGTAGCGCCTTCACTTAATGATTATAAGACTTAGGTTCGAGACCAGGTCGGGGAAAAATTAATCATTTTTTCACATATGTAATGTCCTTATTTGGTTATGTCTGGTCCCGAATGAGATTGAGAGTTGAATTAAATGCGAAAATGAAGCCACAAGAGTGATTGGGGAATCTGTAATATGAACATACTGGCATTCAGACAGAATGCGCTCATTCCTAAGTATAGCAGATGTAAGCTATAAGGAGTGATTCCTTTTATCCTCATTTGGTGTAGTTGGAAGCGCCATGACTTTATAATCATAAGTTATAGGTTTAGGTCCCAGTCAGGGTAAAAATTATATTTGCTTTCACATATGTAATGTGCTTATTTGATTATGTTTGGTCCCGATTGAGATTGGGAGTTGAATTAAATGCAAAAATTAAGCCACGAGTGTTGTTGAGAAATGTGTAATATGACCATGGTGGCATTCAGATAGAATGCGTTCATTCATATGCATAGCAGAAAGTAGCTATAATGTCTGATTCCTTTTAACCTTCTGTGGTGTAGTTGGCAGCTCCTTGACCTAGTAATTATAAGTCTTAGGTTCAAGTCCCAGTTGGGGTAAAAAATTATTCGTGGTTTCACATATGTAATGTGCTTATTTGGTTATGCTTGGTACCGAATGAGATTGGGAGTTGAATTAAATGGGAAAAAAAGCGTTGAGTGATGTTGTGGAATCTGTTATATGAACATGGTGGCATTCGGATAGAATGTGTTCATTCCTAAGTTTAGTAGATATAAGCTGTAAGGTCTGATTCCTTTTAACCTTCTGTGGCGTAGTTGGTAGCACCATGCCTTAGTAATTATAAGTCTTAGGTTCAAGTTCTGGTCGTTGTAAACAAATATTCAGGTTTTTACAAATGGAACGTGTATTTTGGTTATGCTTGTTCTCGAATGAGTTTGAGAGTTGAATTAAATGCAAAAATGAAGCCACGGGTGAAGTTGGGAAATCTGTAATATGAATATAGTGACAGTGAGATAGAATGCTTTCATTCCTAAGTATAGCAGATATCAGCTATAAGGTCTGATTCCTTTTAACATCTGTGGTGTAGTTGGTAGGGCCTTGATCTAATAATTATAAGTCTTAGGTTCAAGTCCCAGTCGGGTTAAAAGTTCATTATTGTTTTCACATATGTAATGTGCTTATTTGGTTATGTTTGGTCCCGAATGAGATTGGGAGTTAAATGAAATGCAAAAATTAAGCCTCGAGTGAGGTTGGGGAATCTGTAATATGTACATGGTGGCATTCAGAGAGAATGCATTCATTCCTAAGTATAGCAGTAAGTAGCTATAATGTCTGATTCCATTTAACCTTCTGTGGTTTAGTTGGTTTTGCCTTGACTTATTAATTATAAGTCTTAGGTACAAGTCCCGGTTGGGGAAAAAAATTATTCATGTTTTCTCATATGTAATGTACTTATTTGGTTATGCTTGGCACCGAATGAGATTGGGAGTTGAATTAAATGCTTAAATGAAGCCCTACGAGTGTGGTTGGGGAGTCTGCAATATGAACATAGTGGCATTCACATAGAATGCGTTCATTCCTAATATAGCAGATATAAGCTAAAAGGTCTGATTCCTTTAAACCTTCTGTGGTGTAGTTGGTAGCGCCCTTACTTAGTAATTATAAGTTTAGGTTCAAGTTCTGGTTGGGGTAAGAAATTATTCATGATTTTACATATGTAATGTTTTTTTTTGGTTATGCTTGGTCCCAAATGAGATTGAGAGTTGAATTAAATGCGAAAATTAAGCCACGAGTGAGGTTGGGAATTCTGTAATATGAACATAGTGGTATTCAGATAGAATGCGTTCATTCCTATGTATAACAGATATAAGCAATTAGATGTGATTCCTTTTAACATTCTGTGGTGTTGTTGGTAGTGCCTTGACTTCGTAATTAAAAGTCTTAGGTACAAGTCCTGGTCGGGGAAAAAATAATTCATTTTTTCACATATGTATTGTACTTATTTGGTTATTCTTGGTCCCGAATTAGATTGGGAGTAAAATTAAATGCGAAAATGAAGCCATGAGAGTAGTTATCTCATCTGTAATTTGAACATAGTGGCATGCAGATAGAATGCTTTCATTCCTAAGTATAGCAGATATTAGCTATAAGGTCTGATTCCTTTTTACCTTCTGTGGTGTAGTTGATAGCGCCTTATCTTAATAATTGTAATTCTTATCTTCAATTCCTGGTCGGGGTAAAAAATTATATATATTTTCACATATGTAATGTGCTTATTTGGTTATGCTTTGTCCTGAATGTGATTGGGAGTTGAATTAAATGCGAAAAGTAAGCCACGAGTAAGACTGGGAAATCTGTAATATGAACTTAGTGGCATTCACATAGAATGCTTTCATTCCTATGAATAGCAGTTATAAGCTATAAGGCCTGATTCCTTTTAACCGTCTGTGGTGTAGTTGGTAGTGCCTTGACTTAGTAATTATAAGTCTTAGGTTCAAGTCCTGGTTGGGGTAAAAAAGTATTCATGTTTACACACATGTAACGTGCTTATTTGGTTATGCTTGGTCATGAATGAGATTGGGAGTTGAATTAAATGCGGAAATTATGTCATGAGTGAGGTTGGGGGATCTGTAATATGAACATGGTGGCATTCAGATAGAATGCATTTATTCCTAAGTATTGCAGATAGAAGTTATAAAGCCTGATTCCTTTCAACCTTTTATTTTGTAGTTTGTAGCGCCTTGACTTAGTAATTATGAGTCTTAGGATCAAGTCCAGGTTGGGGTAAAAAATTATTCATGTTTTCACATATGTAATGTACTTATGCTTAATTGGTTATGCTTTGTCCCGAATGAGATTAGTAGTTGAATTTAATGTGAAAATGAAGCCACGAGTGAGGTTTTTGTATCTGTTATGTAAACATAGTGGCATTCAGATAGAATGCGTTCATTCCTAAGTATAGCAGAGTTAAGCTATAAGGTCTGATTCCGTATTACCTCTTGTGGTGTAGTTGGTAGCCCATTGACTCAGTAATTATAAGTCTTAGTAACAAGTCAAGGTCGGGGTAAAAAATAATTAATTTTTCTCATAAGTAATGTGCTTATTTGGTTAATCTTGCTACCGAATGACATTGGGAGTTGAAGTAAATGCGAAAATGAAGCCATGAGAGTGGTTGGGGAATCTGTAATATGAACATAGTGGCATTCAGATAGAATGCGTTCATTTCTAAGTATTGCAGATATAAGCTATAAGTTCAACCTTCTGTGGTGTATTTGGTAGCGCCTTGACTTAATAATTATAAGTCTTAGATTCAAGTCCCGGTCGGGGTAAAAAATAATTCCTTTTTTCTCATATGCAATGTCTTTACTTATTTATGTTTGGTCCCGAATGAGATTGTGAGTTGATTTAAATAAGAAAATGAAGCCTCGAGAGTGATTGGGTAATCTGTAATAAGAAGATACTGGCATTCAGAGAGAATGCGCTCATTCCTAAGTATATCAGATATAAGCTATAAGGTCTGATTCCTTTTAACCTCATGTTTTGTAGTTGGTAGTGCCTTGACTTAATAATTATAAGTCTTAGGTTCAAGTCCCGGTCAGAGTAAAAAATTATTATGGATTTCACATATGTAATGTGCTTATTTGGGTATGTTTGGTCCCGAATGAGATTGGGAGTTGAATGAAATGCAAAAATAAAGCCACGATTGAGGCTGGGAAATCTGTAGTATGAACATGGTGGCATTCAGATAGAATGAGTTCATTCCTAAGTATAGCATTTATAAGCTATAAGGTCTGATTCCTTTTAACCTTTTGTGGTGTAACTGGTAGTGCCTTGACTTAGTAATTATAAGCCTTAGGTTCAAGTCCCATTTGGGGTAAAAATTATTCCTGTTTTCATATATATATATATATATATATATATATATATATATATATATATATATATATATATATATATATATATATATATATATATATAAATATATATATATATATATATATTTATTTATTTATATATATATATTTATATATATATATATATATATATATATATATATATATATATATATATATATATATATATATATATATATATATATATATATATATATATATATATATATATATATATATATATATATATATATATATATATATATATATATATATATATATATATATATATATATATATATATATATATATATATATATATATATATATATATATATATATATATATATATATATTTTTTTTTTTTAAGAGTGTGACACCGGGACAGGCAGAAACTGCCCTCATCATCAAAGGCACGGGCACGAAAAAATTCCAAGCCTAATGAAAAGAAAAAGGTTAAGGGTAGGCATAGATGAGGTAGTGTCACACAAAAGAAAACGACAGACAGAAAAAAACAGTCAATGTAAAGGGGACCCAGAGATATTGAGGACTAGGCTTTGATATGATGATAGATCTGCTTCTTGAAGGATGAAAGGTCATAAGAATTAGGAAGGACAGAAGGAGGAAGAGTGTTCCAGAGTCTAGAGGTAGATGGGAAGAAGCAGTCGCTGCACCGACCAATCCGCGAGCTACAAATATCCACACAGTACCTGTGAGATGAGGCTGCTTGGCGAGTGTTACGCGGCCTCGGCAGTGGCGGAGGGATGCATCTCGCCAACTCATCAGAGCAGCGATGGAAGTAGTA
This sequence comes from Halocaridina rubra, assembly GCA_037179515.1. NCBI lineage: Eukaryota > Metazoa > Arthropoda > Malacostraca > Decapoda > Atyidae > Halocaridina > Halocaridina rubra. The sequence goes on from JAXCGZ010019119.1 coordinate 32,646, forward strand.
GCGATAGAAAAGCGAAAGGGAAGATACCTTACTGTGAAGAGAGAGATAATCCAGATTAGAAGTAAGAGAAGCATCATTAATGAGTCTGGCTGCCTTAGATTGAACCCTATCAAGAAGATAAGTAAAGGAAGAAGCACCCCAGATGTGTGAGCAGTATTCTAAGCAGGGGCGGATAAGACCTTTGTAAATTTTAAGTAACTGCAATGAGGAAAAGTAATGACGAAAAAGAAACAAAACCCCCAATTTTTTAGATGAAGATTTAGAAATTTGGATTATATGATTCCTCCAAGATAAGTTAGAGGCTATATGGATTCCTAATATATTGATAGAGTTAAGAGGGTAAATTTCATTAGTTTCGAAGACAATAGGGTTATCAGGAGAAGAAGATAAAGAGAGAGCCAGAAACTGTGTCTTGGAGGTATTGAATTTAACTAAATTTTGAGTGCCCCATTCAGATACTCTCTGCAAATCAGAGTTAAGAGTAGAAGAAAGAGTGATACGAGATTGATTATGAGTAACAGATTAAGGTTGTGAAGAAAAGGCAGAGGAAAAGTGAAGGGTAGAATCATCGGCAAAGGCATGAAGAAGAGAGGAAGATGGGGATTGTAGATGATCATTGATGAAGAGAAGGAAGAGAGTAGGTGACAGAACAGAGCCCTGTGGAACACCACTGGAAACAGAGAAAGGGCTAGATGTCGCGCCATCAACAACTACAGATATAGAACGGTCAGTAAGAAAACTGGAAATCAGAGAACAGAAAGAAGGGGTAAAGCCATAGCCAAGGAGTTTGGCCAACAGAGCCTTGTGCCAGACTCTGTCAAAAGCCTTAGAGATATCAAGGGCGACAACAAAGGATTCCCCATAGTTTCTCAGAGAAGATGACCATACATGAGTAAGATAGGACTGGAGATCACCAGTGGATCTTGCCTTGTGGAAGCCGTACTGGTGATCGGAGATAAGTGAGTTAGATTCAAGGCGTTTCAAGAAGTGAGCATCGAGCAAAGTTTTGAAAACTTTAGCAATAGTGGAGGTTAAAGCAATAGGTCGGTAGTTAGAAGGAATAGAGCGGTCACCCTTCTTAGGAACAGGTTGAACTACAGCATGCTTCCAAGATGAAGGATAGATACTAGTTGACAGAATGAGGCGAAAAAGACGGCAAAGCACGGGAGCCAGTTCATCTGCAAACTCCTTAAGGAACCTTGCAGGGATACCATCGGGAACAGATACCTTGTTAGTCTTTAGTGAGCGAAGAACCTTATGAACTTTGCGTGAAGAAAGGATAAGGGAGGGCATATGATTAGAGAGGGGAAAAGACTGAGAAACATGTGCGCTGGAATCGTTGATAGAAGAGTTTGGCAGAAAAATGAGATCCAAAGAGAGTGGCTTTGTTGGTGGGAGAGCAAGCTATAGAACCATCAGAACGAATGAGATGGGGAAAGCTTGAGTTACAGAAGTTTTTGGAGAGGCTTTTGGCTAAGGACCAGAAGTATTTGTCAGTGGGAGAGGAGTTAAGGTCATCAACTTTCCTTCTTATGAAGGAAGCGTTAGACCTTCGAATCTGAGCTGTACAGCGATACCTAGCTATAATAAAAGCAGAGCGAGTTAAATCTGAAGGAGAGGCATGATAAGATCGGTGAGCCTGATTCCTATCCTGGATAGCCATGGAGCAGGCACAGTCAAACCAAGATTTAGTTGGAGAGAAAGTTTTTGTAGAAGAGGGGATGTACGCCTCCATACCTGCGGTCATGATCTCGACAACTTTTACAGTTACCCGATCATGGTTGCTGGACCGAAAGCAGTAGTCATCCCTTGGGAAGTCAAAGAGAAAGTTACGCAAATTTTCATATTGGGTTCTCTGGAAGTGCCAAAGGCGACGTTGAGTAGGAGGGATTGGTGGTGGGGGAGCGAAAATGGAAGAGACAGAGATCATGGAATGGTCAGATTTACCAAGAGGGGAAAGCACAGAATAAGAGTAGTTTGAAGGGTTAGAACTAAAAAATAGGTCAAGAGTGTTTGCAGCATGTTCGTAACATTCAGGAACGCGAGTAGGATGTTTGATAATTTGCTCCAGATCGTGAGTAATAGAGAAAGCAAGAGCCTCGCTTTCTCCCACATCAGTGTGAGAAGAATTAAGCCACTCACTGTGGTGTACATTGAAGTCCCTAATGTAGAGACCTTCGGCATGTGGGTGAGAAGATAGCAAGGACTCATGGCACGAGGAGAGATATTCAAAGAAAGACACAAACTCGGTGGAGTTTGAAGAATAGTAGCAGAAGCAAACGATGATAGTGGTAGTGGAGAGATAGACTTTTAGCCAGAGAATATCAAAGTCAGGAGCTACATGGTCCATGAGACTCACAGTAGGAGTGTTAATGTTGCAGTAGGCACAGACCCCACCTTTGGAACGAAAACGAGTATACAGATTATAGTTTGAGATTTGGAAAGGATCAGTGGAAGCATGTATAGACAACTGGTTTCAGATAGGAGGAGGAGGTTAGGGAGGAAAGTGCCCAAGTGCTGTTCCACAGACGAAAGATTAGAGTTCAGCCCACGAATGTTTGAATAGTGAAGAGTGAAAGAAGCAGATCTATTGGGAGGTGCAAGGTTAAGAGCAGAACCATTACTACCACCAGGCATGTCTGCCCTCAAGCCAATGGTGGAGTCAACACGATCCCCGGAGATTCTTTGCACCCCACTATGCCAGGTAATGGGGGCCATTAGTTGTGAACCTTCCATAAATAATGACAAAATGTGAGGAAAAGGAAAGTAAAAGAGACAGATGTGCAGAGTGTTGTGACTTGTCATATGTAATGGAATAGCAAGAGATGTGTAATGAATATGCCAGAATATTCAGTGTAGATGTAGGCATGAGGAAAGAACCGTCCTAAAGGAAGACTAAACCTGAAACTGTCTGGACCATTTCTAGTTGCATCCTTATACCTTCAGTCGTAGTCTTTCAACGGGTGGCTGGTGCCATGGCCAAACTTCTATTATCTGATTCCTAATGTGCTTATTTGGATATGCTTTGTCCTTAATGAGATTGGGAGTTGAATTAAATGCAAAATTGAAGCCACGAGTGAGGTTGGGAAATCTGTAATATGAACGAAGTGGCATTCAAATAGAATGCGCTCATTCCTAAGTAAAGCAGATATAAGCTATAAGGTCTGATTCCTTTAAACCTTCTGTTTTGTATTTGGCATCGCCTTGACTTACTAATTATAAACTTAGGTTCAAGCTCTTGTCGGGGAAAGAAATTATTCATGTTTTCACATATATAATGTGTTTTTTTGGTTATGCGTGGTCGCGAATGAGATTGAGAGTTGAATGAAATGCGAAAATTAAGCCACGAGTGAGGTTGGGATATCTGAAATATGACATATTGGTATTCAGATAGAATGCGTTCATTGCTAAGTATAGCAGATATAAGCTATAAGGTCTGATTCCTTTTAACCTTCTGTGGTGTAGTTGGTAGCGCCTTGACTTAATAATTATAAGTCTTAGGTTCAAGTCCCGGTCGGGGTAAAGAATTACTAATGTTTTTACATATGTAATGTGCTTATTTGGTTATGCTTGGTCCCGATAGAGATTGGGAGTTGAATTCAATGCGAAAATGAAGCCACGAGTGAGGTTGGGGAATCTGTAAAATGAACATAGTGGAATTCAGATAAAATGCATTCATTCCTAAGTATAGCAGATATAAGCTATAAGGTCTGATTCCCTTTAACTTCTGTGGTGTAGTTGGTAGCGCCTTGACTTAGTAATTATAAGTCTTAGGTTCAAGTACCGGTCGGGGTAAAAAATTATTCATGTTTTCACATATGGAATGTGCTTTTTTTTATTTTGCTTTGTTCCGAATGAGATTGGGAGCTGAATTAAATGCGAAAATTAAGCCTCGGGTGAGGTTAGAAAATCTGTAATATGAACATAGTGGCATTCAGAGAGAAGGCGTTCATTCCTAAGTATAACAGATATAAGCTATAAGGTCTGATTCCATTTAACCTTCTGTGGTGTTATTGGTATCGCCTTGACTTAGTAATTACAAGTCTTAGGTTCAAGTCCCGGTAGGGTAAAAATTTATTCATTTTTTCACGTATGTAATGTGGTTTTTTGGTTTTGCTTGGTCCCGAATGAGATTGATAGTTGAATAAAATGCGAAAATTAAGCCACGAGAGAGGTTGGGAAATCTGTAATATGAACATAGTGGCATTCAGATACAATGTGTTCATTCCTAAGTATAGCAGATTTAAGCTATTAGGTCTGATTCCTTTTAAAATTCTGTGGTGTAGTTGGAAGCGCCTGGACTTAGTAATTATAAGTGTTAGGTACAAGTCCCGATCGGGGTAAAAAATTATTCATTTTTTCACATATTTAATGTGCTTATTTTGTTATGCTTGGTCCCGATTGAGATTGGGAGTTGAATTAAATGTGAAAATGAAGCCATGAGAGTGGTTGGGGAATCTGTAATATGAGCATAGTGGCATCAGATAGAAAGCGTTCATTCTTAAGTATAACAGATATTAACTCTAAGGTCTGATTTCTTTTAACCTTCTGTGGTGTAGTTGGTAACGCCTTGACTTAGTAATTGTGATTCTTAGATTCAATTCCCGGTCGGGGCTAAAAATTATATATATTTTCCCATATGTAATGTGCTTATTTGGTTATGTTTGTTCCCGAATGAGATTGGGAGTTGATTTAAATGCGAAATTTAAGCCACGAGTAAGGCTGGGAAATCTGTAATATGATCATATTGGCATTCAGATAGAATGCGTTCATTCCTATGTATAGCAGATATTAGCTATAAGGTCTGATTCCTTTTACCCTCCTGTGGTGTTGTTGGTAGCGCCTTGACTTAGTATTTATAATTATTGGGTTCAAGTCCCGGTTGGGGTAAAAATTGATTCTTTTTTTTCACATATGTAATATGTTTATTTGGTTATGCTTGGTCCCGAATGAGATTGGTATTTGAATTAAATGCGAAAATTATCCCACGAGTGTGGTTGGGGAATCTGTAATAGGAACATAGTAGTATTCAGATAGAATGTGTTCATTAGTAAGTATAGCAGATATAAGCTTTAAGGTCTGATTCCTTTTAACTTTCTGTGGTGTAGTTGGTAGCGCCTTGACTTAATAATTATAAGTTTTAGGTTCAAGTCCCACTCGGGGTAAAATATTATTAATTTTTTCACATATGTAATGTGCTTATTTGGTTATGCTTGGTCCCCAATGAGATTGTGAGTTGAATTAAATTCGAATATGAAGCCACGAGAGTGGTTGGGGAATCTGTAATATGAACATCCTGGTATTCAGATTGAATGCGCTCATCCTAAGTATAGCAGATAAAAGCTTTAAGGCATGATTCCTTTTAACCTCACGTGGTGTAGTTGGTAGTGCCTTGACTTAATAATTATAAGTCTAAGGTTCAAGTCCCGGTCAGGGTAAAATATTATTATTGTTTTCACACATATATTGTGCTTATTTGGTTATGTGTGGTCCCGAATGAGATTCGGGAGTTGAATAAAATGCAAAAATTAAGCCACGAGTGATGTTGGGAAATCTGTTATATGAACATGGTGGCATTCAGATAGCATGTGTTCATTCCTAAGTATAACAGGAAGTAGCTATAAGGTCTGATTCCTTTTAACCTTCAGTTGTGTAGTTGGCAGCGCCTTGACTTAGTAATTATAAGTCTAAGGTTCAAGTCCCAGCTGGGGTAAAAAATTATTCATGGTTTCACATATGTAATGTGCTTACTTGTTTATGCTTGGTACCTAAGGAGATTGGCAGTTGAATTAAATGAGTAAAAAAAGCCACGAGTGATGTTGTGAAATCTTTAATATGAACATGGTGGCATTCAGATAGAATGCGTTCATTCCTAAGTATAGCAGTGTTGGGGGAATGGTAGATTGTTAAGATTCTGTTTTACTAAGGTGACTCAAAGTACTGAGCTCGGTTAAGAGTTCACAAACAGACAGGACAGATATTTGCACTTGAACACCCCACTCGTATAGCACTACTCGGTTAAATGAAACTCAGAATTCAACTTTCATTTAATTTTTGAAATGCAATGACATTAAAAGAATTGAATTAAATTTTCTCATTAAATTTTATGAAATGCTGCCTCGAATCCCGGAGGTGGTGAGCACGATTTCGTTTCCCGGCATCATGGATGTATGCCAAGACTTTGGCCTCAACTCGACGATTACCTCTGTCATATAGGCAGATCAGAATTGATGACACTGCAATTGCAGAAACAGAAATGCTCATCATCGAATGTTTCGATGATTTCCATATTTGTTTCCTGTGATTGCCTGGTTTCCATTGTGGTTTCCTAAACAGTCAATAACGAAATGCCAAAAACAACCACAAAAAAAAAAAATCTCTACACTAGTAGAAAAAATGAAAGAACCACACAACACCAAGGAGAGAAAAAAATTCAACACCACAGTTCAAACTTAAACGTAAAAGTGATCTCAAAGCCTCACCATAAAAGTGACTCAAAATGCAATCAAGTGCAACAGCAGCAAAATGTTGCAAAACAGTGCATGAAACACTGGTAATACAGAATGGCAGTCGTGCATGCTTAACAGCAATATATGGCAGTACCTGCAGTTATGGTGCAAATAAAAGGAATGAGCAACACAATCAAGTGGAAAAGCAACAAAATGTTGCAAAACAGTGCATGAAACACTGGTAATACAGGATGGCAGTCGTGCCTGCTTAACAGCAATACGTGGCAGTACCTGCGGTTATGATGCAAATGAAAGGAATAAGCAACAACGAGATTTACCGACTAGCACCCAGGGCCAGAAAATACAAACAAGTACAGTATAGCGGTCGTGCCTGCGTATGAGCGCGTATATGGCAGTACCCACAAATAAAATGTCTTAAGTAAAATTCTGGAGTGTTGCCAAAGGGCACAGATCCTATGCAAAATACACCAAAGATAAGCTAACGGCTTACTAGGCAGCCAGATTACACATGTCTACTAGTAATGACAAAATTTATTCTCAAGTGACAACTCAGATACATGAAGGGCTTAGCCTAGGCTCGATAAATGACACCAAAGTTTTTCTTTCCAATCTATGAGCAGTCAATGCTTGAATATAAAACACAATTATAAGCAAAAATACTTAATATGCTTTCTCCCAATTCCTAAATCCCAAGGAAATATAAACAATTCTTAACAAGTATCACCCTTTAACGAATATATAAAACACGAATGCTTTAAAACTCAATCTTATCACGCAAATAAATGAAATTTTAAATAACACGTCTTCTCGTCATGCAAAATTTCTTATTTCTGTTACCACATAATCTCATGTAGATTTTCTGAAATTTTTTTTACCACATGGAAAACAAGAAAATATTAGTTACCGTAATTAATCTTGAAAATAAAAAAAATTCTGATCCGCAACGTCTCTAGCGATAAAATTTTCGTGTGCAGCCTATGATTCATTCATTTCAATAATTGAGCCAATAATAATCGGGTTTCATGTGCAATGTTAAAAAGCAAAATAAAAATAAATTTATCGAAATCAGTATGTCTGATCGGGTCCCTGTTCGGGCGCCAATCTTGTTGGGGGAATGGTAGAGTGTTAAGATTCTGCTTTACTAAGGGGACTCAAAGTACTGAGCTCGGTTAAGAGGTCACAAACAGAAAGGACAGATATTTGCACTTTAACAACCCACCAGTATACCACTGCTCGGTTAAATGAAACTCAGAATTCAACTTTCTTTTAATTTTGGAAATGCATTGACATTAAAAGAGTTTAATTAAATTTTCTCATTAAATTTTATGAAATGCTGCCTCGAATCCCGGAGGTGGTGAGCACAATTTCGTTTCCCGGCACCACGGACGTATGCCAAGACTTTGGCCTCAACTCGACGATTACCTCTGTCACACAGGCAGAGTAGAATAGAGGACACTGCAATTGCAGAAACAGAAACGACACACTGTTAATAATGGTAAACTGAAAGCATGAACACAAATATCTTGAGTTTCCAATATTATTCCACTGGATGAGAATATATTGGTTATTCAAAGCTAACCAGAAATATTTATGCTACCATAATAGCATACAAAACCATTAATTCTTTGCTGGTATTAAAGGAAAACAAATTTATTCACAATAAATGAAGAATAAGCAAGACAAATACAGTACTGTATGTATTCCTTAAATTGTGGGCAACCACAAAAGTTGCAATGCTTATTACTAATTTTCAATTAATATGGTAAAACACTCTATTTATGATAAAGGAAGAATCTACGAGATAAATAGAGTATTCATACACTTTTGGTTATCAAGAACTGTTTGCAATGAAAAAAAAAACCGGTGCAAAACTAACTTTTGAAGTATTTGCAACTTATAACTCAAAACACTTTATTCCCAGCATATGAAGAATTAGCAAGATAAATACAGTATGCGTTCATTAGATTGCTGTTAACAGGAAATATTTGCAAAGCTAACAGGGTAAAATTACCTCTTAATTTTTTGCAGTTTAACACATTAGTCAAATGATTAATTATTTGCAATTTATATAGCAAATAGCTTTATTCACGAGTTTTTGATGTAAAACACTTTACTTACGATGATAGAAAGGGTGAATTGAAATTAGAATTTATTAGGAGAAGGGATAGATTTTTACGGGCTCATAACCAGTCTTCAGACTATGAGATTTTCGTTTATCACATTCAATGAAAAGAAATTTCTTGTCAATGTATATCAGCTGTAATTTCCAGGTTAAGGAATTAATATTGGCAAGTGAGATTCCAGTTAGGTAATCTACAAAAATTCGTTTGTATGGAAATGGAATCTGAGAAAAAATTAGTAGGATTTAGCCAGTAACGAATGTAACTAATTCTCGAAAAACCAATTTGCTTGACCCACGAGCTTTACCATACACTATCCCTCACCTTGTTTGTGCCAGATGAATTCCTGTGAAAATGCCACGTAAATAAGGTTTGAAATAAACTTGACTGCTGAGGCGAGATGCTGCCTCTGGGATGTTTGGCCGCCAAATGAGAGCGCTTCATTGTCCCTCCTGGTGACGTTCTGTAGGATATATTTCTAGACCAGTAACTGGCTCTTATATCATTTAAGGACTACTTTAGTGGTGGTCCCTGGCAGGCAATTATAGCAGAGATGCAAGGGAGATACAGTATTTTAGGTGCAACAAGTGGAAGCAAATAAAATAAAACGAGAATAATAATGGAAAGTTAGGTTACTGGTAAACAATCTCTACAATGTTCTTTGCTTGTAGGAGATGGAATTAAAGTACTCAGATAATAAAGAAGCTACTGATATATAACTAGACAGGCTAATGATATAACAGCAAGGTTTAATTTATAACCAAATTATCAGCAAGAACAATTTTTATAAGAAAATTGTAAACAAAATGTATCTGATAGGTTAATTGAAAAGGCGGAATGGTAGGAGCAGCCTTTATATCGGGACTCTGCTTCTACACGTACAGGAATAGTAAATAAGGTATATTTAAAATCAGCTATAAGCTAAGATATAAATTGCAAATAATCATAATCTACAAATATCAAGAAGTGGGAATTATTTTTTTAGTTAAAATAATGACAGTTACGTTACTAAATAACTAATAGAGCATTTAACAGCTTCTGGTGAACTAGAGCAGATATAATCTTGGTCCTGAATAAGATTGAAAGTTGAATTAAATGCGAAAATGAAACCACGAGTGAGGTTGGGAAATCAGTAATATGAACATAATGCCATTCAGATAGAATGAGTTCATCCTAAGATAGCAGATATAAGCTATAAGGTCTGATTCCTTTTAACCTTCTTTGATGTTGTTGGTAGCGTCTTGACTTAGTAATTAAAAGTCTTAGGTACAAGCTCTGGTCGGGGTAAAAAATTATTCATTTTTTCACATATGTAATGTGCTTATTTGGTTATGCTTCGTCCCAAATGAGATTGAGAGTTGAATTAAATGCAAAAATAAAGCCATGAGAGTGGTTGGGGAATCTGTAATATGAACATAGTGGCATTCAGATAGAATGCGTTCATTCCTAAGTATAGCAGATATCAGCTATAAGGTCTGATTCCTATTAACCTTCTGTGGTGTAGTTGGTAGCGCCTTGACTTAGTAATTATAAGTCTTAGGTTCAAGACCCGGTCGGTTTAAAATATTATTAATGTTTTCACATACGAAATGTGCTTATTTGGTCATGCTTGGTGCGAAGGAGATTTTGAGTTGAATTAAATGCGAATATGAAGCCGCGAGTGAAATTTGGGAATCTGTAATATGAACATAGTGGTATTCAGATAGAATGAATTCATTCCTAAGGATAGCAGATATAAGGTATAATGTTTGATTCCTATTAACCTTCTGTGGTGTAGTTGGTAGCGCCTTGACTTAATAACCAACAGTCTTAAGTTCAAGTCCCGGTCGGGCTAAAAAAATATTCATATTTTCACATATGTAATGTGCTTATTTGGTTATGCTTGGTCCCGAATGAGATTGGAAGCTAAATTAAATGCGAAAATGAAGCCACGAGAGCGGTTTGGGAATCTGTAATATAAACATTCTGGCATTCATATAGAATGGGCTCATTCCTAAGTATAGCAGATATAAGCTATAAGGTGCGATTCCTTTTAACCTCATGAGGTGTAGTTGGTAGCGCCTTGACTTTATAATTATAAGTCTTAGGTTCAAGTTCTGGTTGGGGCATAAAATTATTCATGTTTTTTATTTGTAATGTGTTTTTTTGGTTATGCTTAGTCCCGAATGAGATCGAGAGTTGAAATAAATGCGAAAATGAAGCCACGAGTGAGGCTGGGAAATCTGTAATATGAACATATTGGCATTCAGATAGAATGCTTTCATTCCTAAGTATAGTAGATATAAGCTATAAGATCTGATTTATTTTAACCTTCTGTGGTGTTGTTGGTAGCGCCTTTACTTATTAATTAAAAGTCTTAGGTACAAATCCTAGTCGGGGTAAAAAAATATTTATTTTTTCACATATGTAATGTGCTTATTTTTTCATGCTTGGTCCCCGAATGAGATTGAGAGTTAAATTAAATGCGAAAATGAAACCATGAGAGTTGTTGGGGAATCTGTAATATGAACATAGTGGCATTCAAATAGAATGCATTCATTCTGAAGTATAGCAGATATAAGCTATAAAGTCTGATTCCTTTTAACCTTCTGTGGTGTAGTTGGTAGAGCCTTGACTTTATAATTATAAGTCCTAGATTAAAGACCAAGTAGGGGTGAAAATTCATTATTGTTTTCACATATGTAATGTGCTTATTTGGTAATGTTTGGTCCCGAATGTCATTGGGAGTTGAATGAAATGCAAATATTTAAGCCACGAGTAAGGTTGGGCAATCTGTAATATGAACAAGGTGGCATTGAGATTGAATGCATTCATTAATAAGTATAGTAGAAATTAGCTATAAGGTCTGATCCCTTTTATCCTTCTTTGGTTTAGTTAGTAGCACCTTGACTTAGTAATTATAAGTCTTAGGATCAAGTCCCGGTTTGGGATAAAAAATTATACATGTTTTCACATATGTAATGTGCTTATTTGGTTATGCTTGGTACCGGATGAGAGTGTGAGTTGAATTAAATGCGAAAATGAAGCCACGAGGTAGGTTGGGAACTCTGCAATATGAATATATTGGCATTCAGATAGAATATGTTCATTCCTAAGTATAGCAGATATAAACTATAAGATCTGATTACTTCAAACCTTGTGTTGCGTAGTTGGCAGCGCCTTGACTTAGAAATAATAAGTTTTAGGTGCATATTCTGGTCGGGGTAAAATTTTTTTCATATTTTCCCATATGTAATGTGATTTTTTGTGTATGCTTGATCCCGAATGAGATTGGGAGTTGAATTAAATGCGAAAATTAAGCCATGAGCGAGGTTTGGGAAGTCTGTAATATGAACATAGTGGCATTCAGATACAATGCATTTATTCCTAAGTATAGCAGATATAAGCTATTAGGTCCGATTCCTTTTAACCTTCTCTGTTGTTGTTGGTAGCGCCTTGACTTAGTAATTATAAGTCTTAGGTACTATTCCCGGTCGGGGTAAAAAATTATTCATTTATTCACATATGTAATGTGCTTATTTGGTAATGCTTTGTCCCAAATGAGATTTTGAGTTGAATTAAATGCGAAAATGAAGCCTTGAGAGTGGTTGGGGAATCTGTAATATGAACATAGAGGCATTCAGATAGAATGAGGTCATTCCTAAGTATAGCAGATATTAGCTATAAGGTCTGATTTGTTTTAACCTGTGGTGTAGTTTGTAGCACCTTGACTTAGTAATTGTAATTCTTAGGATCAATTCCTGGTCTATGTAAAAATTTATATATATTTTCACATATGTAATGTGCTTATTTGGTTATGTTTTGTCCCGAATAAGATTGGGAATTGAATTAAATGCGAAAATGAAGTCACGAGTGAGGTTGGGAAATCTGTAATATGAACATGGTGGCATTCAGATAGAATGCATTCATTTCTAAGTATAGCAGATATAAGCTATAAGGTCTGATTCCTCTTAATCTTCTGTGGCGTAGTAGGTAGCCACTTGACTTAGTAATTGAAATTCTTAGTTTCAAGTATTAGTTGGGGTAAAAAATTATTCATGTTTTCACATATGTAATATGATTATTTGGTTATACTTGGTCCGGAATGAGATTGGGAGTTGAATTAAATGCGAAAATTAACCCACGAGTGTGGTTGGGAACTCTGCAATATGAATATATTGGCATTCAGATAGAATATGTTCATTCCTAAGTATAGCAGAGATAAACTATAAGATCTGATTACTTTAAACCTTCTGTTGTGTAGTTGGCAGCGCCTTGACTTAGAAATAATAAGTTTTAGGTGCATGTTCTGGTCGGGGTAAAAAATTATTCATATTTTCCCATATGTAATGTGATTTTTTGTGTATGCTTGATCCCGGATGAGATTGGGAGTTGAATTAAATGCGAAAATTAAGCCATGAGCGAGGTTTGGGAAGTCTGTAATATGAACATAGTGGCATTCAGATACAATGCATTTATTCCTAAGTATAGCAGATATAAGCTATTAGATCCGATTCCTTTTAACCTTCTCTGTTGTTGTTGGTAGCGCCTTGACTTAGTAATTATAAGTCTTAGGTACCATTCCCGGTCGGGGTAAAAAATTATTCATTTATTCACTTATGTAATGTGCTTATTTGGTAATGCTTTGTCCCAAATGAGATTTTGAGTTGAATTAAATGCGAAAATGAAGCCTTGAGAGTGGTTGGGGAATCTGTAATATGAACATAGAGGCATTCAGATAGAATGAGGTCATTCCTAAGTATAGCAGATATTAGCTATTAGGTCTGAATTGTTTTAACCTGTGGTGTAGTTTGTAGCGCCTTGACTTAGTAATTATAATTCTTAGGATCAATTCCTGGTCTATGTAAAAATTTATATATATTTTCACATATGTAATGTGCTTATTTGGTTATGCTTGGTCCCGAATAAGATTGGGAATTGAATTAAATGCGAAAATGAAGTCACGAGTGAGGTTGGGAAATCTGTAATATGAACATGGTGGCATTCAGATAGAATGCATTCATTTCTAAGTATAGCAGATATAAGCTATAAGGTCTGATTCCTTTTAATCTTCTGTGGCGTAGTTGGTAGCCCCTTGACTTAGTAATTGAAATTCTTAGTTTCTAGTCCCAGTTGGGGTAAAAAATTATTCATGTTTTCACATATGTAATATGATTATTTGGTTATACTTGGTCCCGAATGAGATTGGGAGTTGAATTAAATGCGAAAATTAACCCACGAGTGTGGTTGGGGAATCTGTAATAAGAACATTGTGGCATTCAGATAGAATGCGTTCTTTCCAAAGTATAGCAGATATAAGCTATAAGGTGTGATTCCTTTTAACCTTCTGTGGTGAGGATGGTAGCGCCTTGACTTAATAATTATAAGTCTTAGTATCAAGTCCCGGTCTGGATAAAAAATTATTCATTTTTTCACATATGTAATGTGCTTATTTGGTTATGCTTTGTCCTGAATGAGATTGGGGGATGAATTAAATGTGAAAATGAAGCCTTGAGAGTGGTTGGGGTTTCTGTAATATGAACATATTGGCATTCAGATAGAATGCGCTCATTCCTAAGTATAGCAGATATAATCTATAAGGTGTGATACCTTTTAACCTCATGTGGTGTAGTTGGTAACTTCTTGACTTTATAATTATAATTCTTAGGTTCAAGTCCCGGTCAATGTAAAAAATAATTATTGTTTTCACATATATAATGTGCTTATTTGGTTATGTTTGGTCCCGAATGAGAATGGGAGTTGAATGAAATGCAAAAATTAAGCCACTAGTGAGGTTGGGAGATCTGTAATATGAACATGGTAACATTCAGATAGAATGCGTTTATTCCTAAGTATAGCAGAAAGTAGCTATAAGGTCTGATTCCTTTTAACCTTCAGTGGTGTAGTTGGCAGCACCTTGAGTTAGTAATTATAAGTCTTAGGTTCAAGCCCCAGTTGGGGTAAAAAATTATTCATGGTTTCACATATTTAATGTGCTTATTTGGTTATGCTTGGTACCGAATGAGATTGGGAGTTGAATTAAATGTGAAATAAAAACCTCGAGTGATGTTGTTGAATCTGTAATATGAACATGGTGGCATTCATTTTTTCACATATGTAATGTGCTTATATGGTAATGCTTTGTCCCAAATGAGATTGTGAGTTGAATTAAATGCGAAAATGAAGCCTTGAGAGTCGTTGGGGAATCTGTAATATGAACATAGAGGCATTCAGATAGAATGAGGTCATTCCTAAGTATAGCAGATATTAGCTATAAGGTCTGATTCTTGTGGTGTAGTTCGTAGCGCCTTGACTTAGTAATTGTAATTCTTAGGTTCAATTCCTGTTCGGGGTAAAAAATTATATATATTTTCACATACGTAATGTGCCTTTTGGGTTATGCTTGTCCCCGAATGAGATTGGGAATTGAATTAAATGCGAAAATGAAGTCACGAGTGAGGTTTGGAACTCTGTAATATGAACATGGTGGCATTCATATAGAATGCGTTCATTTCTAAGTATAGCAGATATAATCTATAAGGTCTGATTCCTTTTAACCTTCTGTGGCGCAGATGGTAGCGCCTTGACTTAGTAATTGAAATTTTTAGGTTCAAGTCCCGGTTGGGGTAAAACATTATTCATGTTTTCACATATGTAATATGATTATTTGGTTATACTTGGTCCCGAATGATATTGGGAGTTGAATTAAATGCGAAAATTAACCCATGAGTGTGGTTAGGGAATCTGTAATATGAACATTGTGGCATTCTGATATAATGCGTTTTTTCCAAAGTATAGCAGATATAAGCTATAAGGTGTAATTCCTTTTAACCTTCTGTGGTGTAGTTGGTAGCGCCTTGACTTAATAATTATAAGTCTTAGGTTCAAGTCCTGGGTGGGGTAAAAAATTATTCATTTTTTCACATATGTAATGTGCTTATTTGGCTATGCTTTGTCCTGAATGAGATTGGAAGTTGAATTAAATGCGAAAATGACGCCTTGAGAGTGGTTGGGGAATCTGTAATATGAACATACTGGCATTCAGATAGAATGGGCTCATTCCTAAGTATAGCAGATATAAGCTATAAGGTGTGATTCCTTTTAACCTCATGTGGTGTAGTCGTTAATGCCTTGATTTTATAATTATAAGTCTTAGGTTCAAGTCCTGGTCAATGTAAAAAATAATTATTGTTTTCACATATATAATGCGCTTATTTGGTTATGTTTGGTCCCGAATGAGATTGGGAGTTGAATGAAATGCAAAAATTAAGCCACTAGTGAGGTTGAGAGATCTGTAATATGAACATAGTGACATTCAGATAGAATGCGTTTATTCCTAAGTATAGCAGAAAGTAGCTATAATGGTCTGATTCATTTTTAACGTTCAGTGGTGTAGTTGGCAGCACCATGACTTAGTAATTATAAGTCTTAGGTTCAAGCCCCAGTATGGTAAAAAATTATTCATGGTTTCACATATATAATGTGCTTATTTGGTTATACTTGGTACCGAATGAGATTGGGAGTTGAATTAAATGTGAAATAAAAGCCACGAGTGATGTTTTTGAATCTTTAATATGAACATCGTGGCATTCAGATAGAATGCGTTAATTCCTAAGTATAGCAGATATAAGCTATAAGGTCTGATTCCTTTTAAACTCTTGTGGTGTAGATGGTAGCGCCATATCTTAGTAATTAAAAGTCTTAGGTACAAGTCCTGGTCGGGGTAAAAAATTGCTCATTTTTCTACATATGTCACGTGCTTATTTGGTTATGTTTGGTCTCGAATGAGATTGAAAGCTTAATTAAATGCGAAAATGAACCCACGAGGTGTTTGGGAAATCTGTAATATGAACATAATGGCATTCAGAAAGAATGCATTCATTCCTAAGTAGCAAATATAAGCTATAAAGTCTGAGTCCTTTTAACCTTCTGTGTTGTTGTTGGTAGCGACTTGACTAAGTTATTGAAGGTCTTATGTACAAGTCAAGGTCGGGGTATAAAATTATAAATTTTTTCACATTTGTAATGTGCTTATTTGGTTATGCTTGGTCCCGAATGAGATTGAGAGTTGATTTAAATGCGAAAATGAAGCCATGAGAGTGGTTTTGGTATATGTAATATGAACATAGTGGCATTCATATAGAATGCATTTATTCCTAAGTATAGCAGATATTAGCTATATGGTCTGATTCCTTTTAACCTGCTGTGGTGTAGTTGGTAGCCCCTTGACTTAATAATTATAAGTCTTAGGTTCAAGTCACGGTCAGGGTAAAAATTTATTATTGTTTTCACATATGTAATGTGCTTATTTGGTTATGTTTGGTCCCGAATGAGATTGAGAGTTCAATGAAATGCAAAAATTAAGCAACGAGTGAGGTTAGGTAATTTGTAATATGAAGGTGGCATTCAAATAG
This sequence comes from Halocaridina rubra, assembly GCA_037179515.1. Taxonomy (NCBI): domain Eukaryota; kingdom Metazoa; phylum Arthropoda; class Malacostraca; order Decapoda; family Atyidae; genus Halocaridina; species Halocaridina rubra. Next base: position 49,629 of record JAXCGZ010019119.1, read on the forward strand.
AATGCATTCATTCCTAAGTATAGCAAAATGTAGCTATAAGGTGTGATTCCTTTTAACCTTCTATGGTGTAGGTTCAAGTCCCGGTCGGGGTAAAAAGTCATTCATTTTTTCACATATGTAATGTGCTTTTATGGTTATGCTAGGTCCGAATGAGATTGAGAGTTGAATTAAATGCGAAAATGAAGCCACGTGAGTGGTTTGTTAATCTGTAATATGAACATACTGGCATTCAGTTAGAATGCGCTCATTCCTAAGTATAGCAAATATAATCTATAATGTGTGATTCCTTTTAACCTCATGTGGTGTAGTTGGTAGCACCTTGACTTTATAATTATAAGTCTTAGTTTCAAGTCCTGGTCAGGGTAAAAATTATTATTGTTTTCACATATATAATGTGCTTATTTGGTTATGTTTGGTTCCGAATGAGATTGGGAGCTGAATGAAATGTAAAAATTAAGCCACGAGTGAGGTTGTGAAATTTGTAATACGAACATGGTGGCATTCAGATAGAATGCTTCCATTCCTAAGTATAGCAGAAAGTAGCTAAAAGGACTGATTCCTTTTAACCTTCTGTGGTGTAGTTGGCAGCGCCTTGACTTAGTAATTATAAGTCTTAGGTTCAAGTCCTAGTTGGGGTAAAAAATTATTAATTTTTCACATATGTAATGTGCTTATTTGGTTATGCTTGGTACCGAATGAGATTGGGAGTTGAATTAAATGCGAAAAAAAGACACGAGTCATGTTGTGGAATCTGTAATATGAACATGGTGGCATTCAGATAGAACGTGTTCATTCCTAAGTATAGCAAATATAAGCTATAAGGTCTGATTCCTTTTAACCTACTGTGGTGTAGTTGGTAGCGTCTTGCCTTAGTAATTATAAGTCTTAGGTTCAAGTTCTGGTCTTGGTAAGAAATTATTCATGTTTTTACATATGTAATGTGTTATTTTGGTTATGCTTGGTCCCAAATGAGATTGAGATTACCTAATTGTGATTACCTAATTGTGTTTACGGGAAAGAGCCCAAAGCTCGTATCTTCCCGTCTCCTGATCGGTTCCATTTTTGACTTAGTGATACTTATCGTACCTGTCCTTAAAACTATGGATTGAGATAGCATTAACTACCTCCTCGCTTAGCCAATTCCAATTATCAACTACTCTTACACTGAAAAAGTATTTCCTTACATCCTGCGAAGAAGTTTTCTTACGAAGCTTCAAACTATGACCTCTAGTTCTAGATCCAGCCATATCGAAATATCGATCCCTATCCACTCTATCATAACCATGAAGGAATTTAAAGACTGTCACCATATCCCCCCTTACTCTTCTAGCTTCGAGTGATGGCAAGTCTAATTCCCTCAGCCTCTCATCATAACCGAGATTGCGTATTTCTGGCACCAGTTTCGTGGCATGTCTTTGAACTTTTTCAAGCTTAGCTATGTGCTTTTTCAAGTGCGGATTCCAAAATTGGGCTGCATATTCGAGTTTTGGCCTCACATAGGTTACATAAAGTTTCTGAACATTTCCTTGTCCATGTGCCTGAAGGCTACCCTTACATTTGATAAGAATGCATATGCTGCCCTTACTACGCCATTTATATGTATTTCTGGAGACAAATCTGCCAGTATGTTTACTCCTAGATCTCTCTCATTTTCTGTCTCTTGAAGTTGTACTCCAGCCACCGAGTAGTCAAGCTTGGGCCTTCTTGCACTTGTACCCATTCTCATTACCTTACATTTTGAGGTATTGAATTTCATTAGCCACTTTTCTGACCACTCATGCAGATTATTTAGATCCTCCTGAAGTTCTCTACCATTGTTCTCGTTTTTTACTTTCTTCACAATCTTTGCATCATCTGCAAACATACTCATGAATGAATTTACAGACTCTGGTAGGTCATTTACATATACAAGGAACAAAAGTGGCCCTAAAACTGAACCCTGTGGAACTCCACTACTAACTCTTCTCCATTCAGACACTGAGTGTCTTACTCTAACCCTCTGTTCCCTTCCTTCTAAGTAAGTTTTTATCCATTCCAAGACATTTCCACCTATTCTAGCCATTGATTGCAGCTTCCTAATAAGTCTCCCATGTGGAACAGTGTCAAACGCTTTCTGGAAGTCTAGGAATATGCAATCTGCCCACCCTCTCTTTCCTGTAAGATTTGGCTTTCCTCATCATAAAATTCTAATAAGTTTGTTACTGTTGATCTACCTTCTCTGAAGCCATGTTGCCTCACTGACAAAAAGTTGAAGGATTCCAAGTGAAGAGAGATATGTTTCCTTAGTAGTTTCTCCATAACTTTGCAAACTATGCTGGTCAAGGAAACTGGTCTATAGTTCAGAGCCGTATCCCTAATTCCCTTTTTGAAGATAGGTATCACATTTGCTTGTTTCCAGCATCTTGGAATCTCCCCCAACTCCAGTGACTCCTTAAATATGATACTTAGTGCCACTGATATTGTGTTTGCGCATTTTTTAAGCACATGAGGGGATATGTCATCAGGACCTGTAGCTTTATGAACATCTAAATCCATCAGCGCTTTGCATACCTCTGTGGCTGTAAGGTTGATGTTCTCTAATACCGGCCCTTGAGCTTCTATCACTGCAATCTGAGGGGGTGGGGTATTTTCTACTGTAAATACTGACTGAAACTCCTTGTTCAATTCTTTGCAGATCTCTTCGTCCGTCTCAGTGATGCTTCCATTCGCTCTCTTTAGCCTTAAAACCTGTTCTTTTACCTTCAGTTTTCCTCTGATAAAGCTGTGGAAAAGCTTGGGATTTTCTTTAGCCTTCCTGGTGATGTCCCTCTCATAGTCTCTCTCTGCCTCTCTCCTTTTACTTAGGTAGTCATTTTTTGCTCTTTTGTAGGTTTGCCAGGCATTTATGTTTTTTCTCCTCCTATACCTTTTCCAGCATTTGTCTCTCCACTCCTTAGCTCTTTTACACCCATTATCGAACCATTTCTCTCTGGCATGAATTACACCTACTTTGGTGACAGGTATGCAGCAATCTACTATCTTCCCATATTTCTCACAAAAGATGTCATACATTTCTTGTACAGATTTGTTGTAAAATAAGGTTCTCCAGTCAATAACTGCAAAAAGCTCATTCATTTTGATGTAATCTCCTTTTGGATAGTTCCTCCTCATGTCCTCAGTGCCTCTACTCTCAGGAAGAATATCTTCAATGATATACTCCATCAACAACACACAGTGGTCACTCTTTCCAATTGGCGGTTCATACTCAATATTTTCAATATCCAACACATTATCTGTGAACACTAGATCAAGTAGTGATGGCTCATCCCCACCCCTGGCTCTTGTTGGTTCCATTACATGTTGGTGTAGGAAATTCCCTTGTACGCAATCTAGGACTCTTGCCCCAAATGAGTCCTCACCACTGAGTCCTCACCAAGATTTATCCAATCTATCTCTTTATGATTAAAGTCTCCCATAATCAAAATCCTACATTTTTTCTCCCGTGCCATGTTAACAACTGAGTTTATGACTTCAATAGTACCTATATGACTTTCCTCATAAATTTCAAGCCTATTTTGGTTCCTTGGTGAGTTGTATACAACAGTTATTATAATGCTCTCTGACCAAGTATTTATGCGAGCAACAAGAAATTCCCTGAACTCACTTTCTATAGCCAAGTTTATTTCTTCAACTTGAATCCTCTCACTTATGAGCAGTGCTATCCCTCCACCAGTCCTCTCACATCTTTCAACCCTTAGTATTCTGAAGCACTTAGGAAAAACTGTGACACTGTTTATGTCCTCACTCAACTTAGTCTCTGTAATTGCTACTATATCTGCCTTACTGTTGTGAATCCTATCTTTTAATTATACTGCCTTACCAGCTAATCCATCAGCATTTGTGTATAACAATCTTAATGAGGCCCCATCCCCTGATCTTCTGTCATTATCTTCTTTATCTCCCCTTTGTCTGGAAGTATTCTGTAACGAAAATTGTTCTTTTCTTCTTCATTTCTTTCATCATTTAACCTTCTTGCCTCTTGCAACAAGTTTTTGATCTTTCCCATCTCTTCCTGTGTTCTGTATCGTCTAATGAACACTTCTTTGCATTCTTGAAGGCCTTTTAGGCTTTTTTTTCTCAACAATATTTCCCTACATGTTTCCCCTCTCTCAAAGGTTACTTTTGTTGGTCTCGGCTTTCCTTCCCTCGAATATTTACCTAGTTGGTGTATGTTTACAATATCCTCAGGACAACATACTAATGCGAAAATGAAGCCACCAGTGAGGTTGGGAAATCTGTAATATGAACATTGTGGCATTCAGATAGAATGCGTTCATTCCTAAGTATAGCAGATATCAGCTATAAGGTCTGATTCCTTTTAAACTTCTGTGGTGTAGTTGGTGGCACCTTGACTTAGTAAATATAAGACCTAGGTTGAAGGCCCAGTCGAGGAAAACAAATATTAATGTTTTCACATACGTAATGTGCTTATTTGGTCAAGCTTGGTCCCGAATGAGATTGTGAGTTGAATTAAATGCGAAAATGAAGCCACGAATGAGGTTTGGGTATCTGAAATATGAACATAGTGGCTTTCAGATAGAATGAGTTAATTAATAAGTAGAGCAGAAATAAGGTATAATGTCTAATTCCTATTAACCTTCTATGGTGTAGTTGGTAGCGCCTTGACTCAGTAATTAAAGTCTTTGGTTCAAGTCCCGGTCGGGCTAAAAAAATTATTCATATATTCAAATATGTAATGTGCTTATTTGGTTATGCTTAGTCCCGAATGAGATTGGGAGTTGAATTAAATGCGAAAAATAAGCCATGAGTGTGGTTGAGGAATGTGTAATATGAACATATTGTCATGCAAATAGAAAGCGTTCATTCCAAAGAATAGTAGATATAAGCAATAAGGTCTGATTCCTTTTAACCTTCTGTGGTGTAGCTGGAATCACCTTGACTTAGAAATTATAAGTCTTAGGTTCAAGTCCCTGTCGGGGTAAAAAATTATTCATGTTTTCACATACGTAATGTGCTTATTTGGTCATGCTTGGACCCATATGAGATTGGGATTTGAATTAAATGCAAAAATTAAGCCACGAGTGAGGCTGGGAAGTTTTTAATATGAACATAGTGGCATTCAGATAGAATACATTCATACCTATGTATAGAAGATATAAACTATAAGGTCTGATTCCTTTTAACCTTCTATCGTGTTGTTGGTTGCACCTTGACTTAGTAATTATAAGTCTTAGGTACAAGTCCCAATCGGGGTAAAAAATTATTCATTTTTTCACATATGTAATGTGCTTATTTGGTTATGCTTGGTCCCGAATGAGATTGGGAGTTGAATTAAATGCGAAAATGAAGCCACGAGTGAGGTAGGGGAATCT
>JAXCGZ010019119.1:60000-72500 GCA_037179515.1 Halocaridina rubra
AATGGCAGCTGACTGGCTCTTTAATGCATGCCATTGGCTAATGAATGACTAACAGGAAAGCACATGTACATTTTGATTCCAGAACACTGAGCTTGTAAGACCTCTTCTCCCTAGTGAACAATAACTACGGACTTAGAAGAACACTTTTAGGTTATTTCTCCTCTTTCTTCTTCTTTTTCTTGTTTTTCTTCATTCACTTGTTTCTTTTTCTTTTTCTTTTTCTTCTTTTACTATTTCCTGTTCTTTTTCTTCTTCCTTTTCGTCTTTTTTCTTTTTCTTCTTCTCTGAGAGAGAGAGAGCAAGTATTAATTCTTCTATCTTGTAAAAGTGTGATAAAATAGTGTGTCTGCTAATATAGATTGTAATATCGGTTAAGTATGGCTGTTAACGTTAATAAACATCTACAGTAGAGTTTAGATTAAATATTCAATAGGTAACTGTCTTTTCCCTGCCCCAATCATTCCACATAAAATTAAAGGGATCTTGTAAAGAAAAATAATCCCCGCAACCCCATGTAAAGTTGAATAACCCTATATCAAACTTGTAAATTTAAATAACCCCGTAATTAAACTTGTAAAGTTGAATAACCCATTGTTTACCATTATTAGAAGCAATTGGAATCATGTAGGAATAAAAGAAAAAGTAAGAATACAGAACATTTATTCACACAAATACACAAATGCAGTTAAAAAGAAAAACTACTAATACTTACCTTGTAAATACAAATTACTCCCCCCATAACTACCTTGTAAATATGACGAATCCCAAGTAGAATTGTTCTTAAGTTGTGCGTATGTACAAAGTACTGTGCAGTACATACATATGCAGTACTGTACATTTCTTAAGCTGAAGACACTTAATTACTACATAAAACATAAAGAATACAGTATTGTTGAATTTTAATACAGTAATGATAATGTAATAATGTAGCTCTGTACAGTAATACATACATTATACATAGGCAGATACTGAGTAGATTTTTGTTATCTGCAAATGTTCGTAACTTGGTTGTTCGTGATAATGGGAGCGTCTGTACTTTTTTGTGACTTTTAGTAACCAATATTTTTTTTTTAAATGTAATACAGTGGTGATCCTAACCCACGAACTTAATCCGTTCCAAGAAAGTGTTCTTGGGTTGGAAAGTTCGTGGGTTGGATTTTATATTCACATTGAAAAGCATGTAAATCCAATTCATCCATTCCAGGTTACCACAATGCTTCATTTAAAATTTTTTTAAGTCATAAAAAACAAGAAATATAATACAGGTTATAAGCATTATACTATGTAAACGGAAAATAGCATAAATAATTAAGGCAATTAATGTAATAATAGAAATACAGTACTGTATTAACCTTTGTGGATGATTGTTGCTGGCATACATGGATGGAGGAGGTAGAGGGGGATTAATTTTTGGAAGGAGAGTCCCTTTCCATAAAAACATTAGGGAACTCTTCTGATACAGGCTCTATTTCTGGTGTTTTCTCTCTCTTTTCTCTTTTGGAAGTTGCTTCCTTGAATACTGGGACATGGAAACGATCCAGAGAAATTTGTCTTTTTCTTCTTTGGTATATTTTTCTAAAAATATTCATCACATTTGTCATTTACCATATTCACTACTCTATTGCCCACAGTTTTATTTGGGTAATGATTCTCAATAAAAGCCTGCACATCATTCCACTTATTAAAAATTTCTTTCAATTCTTCACTGGACACCTTTACCCTCTCATCCCCTTCCTCTGGTGACTGATCCTCTTGGAGAATTTTTACCTGTTCACATTGTAACTCAATAATTAATTCATCCGTGGTAAGTTCTTCTTTGTGGTCTTCCACTAGCTCTCCACGTCCTCCTCATTGACTTCTAAGACCAAACTTTTGCCCGTGGCCACTATTTCATTCACAACTTTGATAGCTATCTCCTGCTTGAAGCCCTTGAAGTCTCTATTAGTAACACAACTTGATCAAAGTTTCCTCTAGACGGAGTTCAATGTACAATATGAGACCTCCTTCCATGCTTTTCGATGAGGCCAATGCTGTGGAGGATATGAAAGTGGTCTTTTCAGAAATCATGAAGGGTCATATCTGTCTCATTGGTGACCTGGAAACACCTGGCCAAACACCCTTCATATACAACTTTTTAAAATTAGAAATTACCTGCTGGTCCGTGGCTGGAGGATAGGAGTGGTGTTGGGAAGCAGAAATTTGACTATAATGAAGTCGTAATATATAGCGAGATCTTCCACACCTGGAGGATGGGCAGGAGCATTATTCATTATGAGGAGACAGTTAGAGGCAAATAATTTTCCTCAAGATATTTCTTCACTGCTGGCGCAAACACTTCAATCAACCACTCTAGGAATAAAATCCGCTTGACCAAAGCCTTTGGATTTGACCTCCATAATTACTGGTAGGCTAGCCTTCAATACATTATTGCATTCAAAAATGCAGATTTTTAGAGTGGTAAACTAAGAGGCTTGATCTTACAGTCCCCACCAGCATTAATGCGCAATAAAAGGGCAAGCATGTCTTTCATTGGTTTATGACAAGGCAGTGATTTCTCTCTTCGGTTATATAGGTTCTTTTGGGCATTTTATTCCAAAAGAGTCCCGTTTCATCACAATAAAGCACTTGTTGCTTGATATAACCTTCACTCTCGATATATTTAGTGAATTCCTTTACGTAGGAATCCGCTGCTTTTTGGTCAGAACTAGCCGCCTCTCCGTGTCTAATGACGCTATGAATCCCAGTTTGTTTATGAAAGTGTTCAAAACAGCCTCTATTGGCTTTAAACTCCTCCAGTTTAATGCCACTAAAAGTTGGAGAGTTCGCTACTAAATTTTGGTGGATTTGCAAAGCCTTAGCTCATATTATGGCCTCTCTAATACTATCGCCAACCAACTGTTTTTCATTTATCCACAAAAATAATAATATTTCTACCTCTTGTATCACCTGTGACTTTTTTTAAGATCTCCTTGTTCTGTAATATAGTACAGATGGTGGATTTCGACATGTTGTACAGCGTGGCGAGACCGGACACACGCACGACATTTTCATGTTTTGCTATAATTTCATTCATCGTTTCCACTGTTATTTGTCTGGGATGTTTGACGCCAATATCAATAACACTTTTAACTTTCTTAGGAGCCATAATAAGGGCTATATTGAAAGAAAAACAATGGAAAATAAGCAAGAACTACTATAGAATCACGAACGACCCACACAGTGCGGTCACCAATGCAGAACTGAGAGTGGCCGAGTTGAACCCACGTGGCGGCTGTGAGCGGTCAAATGGGACACGTGGTGACTTGGCCAACACATTTTTGCTCGTGTGTTGGGGTCAAATTTTGTTCGCAGGTTAGTTTGTTCGTAGGTACAGGCATTCGTGGTTGGGGTCTCCACTGTATATGTGCATTAGGGGAAACCAAGGTAACTCGGTGTTAAAATGCGCAAGTTGAGAAGTGACAAGCCCGTCATTCAAGAATTCGATCCTGCAGGGGGGCATTTGGAAGGGCATTGAGCCTTATTCCTGTACAGTATTGCAGTTCCAACCCCAAATCAATTAGGAACTAATTGGCACACAAAACTGCGAAAAAAGCATTTGTGTATGATAATAGTTTCAATATCCATTTGGCTGACCAGGTATCCACAGAGTTTTTCATCTAAGAATATATGCTATTTGTGGAGGAGAAAGAATTCTATCTGTTGTAGGAGGCAACTTTTGGGGAAAAGTATTGTGGTGTGGAAGAAAAAGGCCTCCCTTCATATACTTGGTGATGCTTAAAACATGGCACAGAGGTATGGGTTGGAAGGAATAGCAATTTTTATCTTTTTTACTTCCCAATGAACTTCTGAAAGGAGTGACAATGGGTAGCTTCTAATTGGAGCCTTTGTGCATTCCTATATTTAGCATTGATCCCCCCCACGGTATCGGCTGTTGAATACATTCAAAATAAAAAATAATTAAAATATTTTGTAGTTGTGTAAGGCTCTTTTTGTGTTGATTGGCATCTAGATTGCTACTCGCATGAGTTGAAGATGAGGAAAAAGTTCTTATTCCATTTTACACATACACCTCTCAACTTTATTAATTAACTGTAGGGAAAAGACAGTCAATGCATTTTGAAATTAAGCAGCATTGTGGGATTTGCCAGTGCTTGATGTAAAGCATTTTGTGCTTAAAGAAACTAATGCTTTTAATCTACCTGCTCTTGTCATAATACCCTTGATTGGAGGTTTTTGATAATGTTGTTTTCCATATTTAGGCTGCTCTTCTTGCAAAAACGATCATAGACAAAGCTTCTTTGGCTGAGCAGATGGGCAGAGAGAGAAAAGATCGATGTAATTTTATAGAGCTGGCCACGATTATTCATGCAGCATAATCCATAATACCCTATGTTGCTTATTTCTTTGCCAATGTACATACTGTTACTCAAATAATAAGTTATGGTTAAAGTAAGTTTTGTTTATTTCATTTAAGTATATTAATATCTTTTGCCTCTCAGCACAAGATCCATGGCCTCTTAATAAGTAGTTGTCTTAGGTAGGATGGTGGGTGGGAATTGTGGCAACCTTTATCCCCAAAGAGGTAAGAGTAGTAAACGTGGTATATTAGCTGCAAGTGAATGTGTATGCTTTGACAATCCTTTTCCCAGGGGATTTCATCCATTGTATTTACAGAAGCTCCCCAACTTATGAACTACCGAGTTACTAACAAAAACCTATCCATTATCTACCCACATATCAATGTATGTATTACTATATTGTACTATATTATTTCATTATTATTACTGTATTAATATTCATTTATACTGTATAGTATGCAATGTTCTGAGATGTTAGATACCTCTCATTTCCTTTCCACTCCTTGATACTTCTAAATAAATTCGCACTTTTGCTTCCTAAAAACTGATACTTTAAAGATTAAGATCTGTAGTATAGTATGTATCTTCTATCTTATTGCGTTAAGAGACTTCAGCACTAATATATTATTCCCCCTATGCATAGTATTTGGTTACGCTCTTGTGTCAGTTACCTTTAATATTCCTTGTGTTTTTATTATGTGTTATCTTTTTCTCTTTCTGTACAATAGCCACTTACAATTTCGTTATCTTATCCTTGATGTTCAAATAAAAGAAAATGTATTATTATTTTAATTTTATTATCATTTTTATTATAGCTATTATTACTAATAGTTGATTTGCTAAGTATATATTGTCAGCCAATTAGTATTTGCTCATTAGTGAAAAATGAAATATTGTTTAGGAGCCTGTCTCGTATAGATACGTATATCTTAACAACTAGTAACGACCTATTTAGTAGCTTGTATTCAGGAGATCTAAAATGGGAGGTAAGGAAGGGATGATTCCTCAGTTTGTATAGCTCCTCTCCTCAATTATATACACGTAATTTAGGGGATGGGATGGTTGGTGCTTTAAAAATCGTGAGGGAGTCAGAAGTGGGCCAGTGCTAGCAGAATTTCAGTTTCCCTCTCCCTCTTCATTCCCTGTGAACATCGTACATAACAGATTTGTACTCAAATCTTAGTCTCTCTCTCTCTCTCTCTCTCTCTCTCTCTCTCTCTCTCTCTCTCTCTCTCTCTCTCTCCTCTCTCTCTCTCTCTCTCTCTCTCTCTCTTCTTTCTTTCTTTTCACACACACACACACACACACACACACACACACACACACACACACACACACACACACACACACACACACACACACACACACACACACACACACACACACACACACACACACACACACACACACACAGTTTCTCTCTCTCTCTCTCTCTCTCTCTCTCTCTCTCTCTCTCTCTCTCTCTCTCTCTCTCTCTCTCTCTCTCTCTCTCTCTCTCTTTCTTTCTTTCTTCACACACACACACACACACACACACACACACACACACACACACACACACACACACACACACACACACACACACACACACACACACACACACACACACACACCCACACACACACACTTAGAAGGAAGGGAACAGGGGGTTAGAGTAAGACACTCAGTGTCTGAATGGAGAAGAGTTAGTAGTTGGGTTCCACAGGGTTCAGTTTTAGGGCCACTTTTGTTCCTTGTATATGTAAATGACCTACCAGAGTCTGTAAATTCATTCATGAATATGTTTGCAGATGATGCAAAGATGAAGAAAGTAAAAAACGAGAACAATGGTAGAGAACTTCAGGAGGATCTAAATAATCTGCATGAGTGGTCAGAAAAGCGGCTAATGAAATTCAATACTTCAAAATGTAAGGTAATGAGAATGGGTATAAGTGCAAGAAGGCCCAAGCTTGACTACTCGGTGGCTGGAGTACAACTTCAAGAGACAGAAAATGAGAGAGATCTAGGAGTAAACATACTGGCAGATATGTCTCCAGAAATACACATAAATGGCATAGTAAGGGCAGCATATGCATTCTTATCAAATGTAAGGGTAACCTTCAGGCACATGGACAAGGAAATGTTCAGAAATATTTATGTAACCTATGTGAGGCCAAAACTCGAATATGCAGCCCCCTTTTGGAATCCGCACTTGAAAAAGCACCTAGCTAAGCTTGAAAAAGTTCAAAGACATGCCACGAAACTGGTGCCAGAAATACGCAATCTCAGTTATGACGAGAGGCTGAGGGAATTAGACTTACCATCACTCGAAGCTAGAAGAGTGAGGGGGGGATATGGTGACAGTCTTTAAATTCCTTCATGATTATGATAGAGTGGATAGGGATCGATATTTTGATATGGCTGGCTCTAGAACTAGAGGTCATAGTTTGAAGCTTCGTAAGAAAACTTCTTCGCAGGATGTAAGGAAATACTTTTTCAGTGTAAGAGTAGTTGATAATTGGAATTGGCTAAGCGAGGAGGTAGTTAATGCTATCTCAATCCATAGTTTTAAGGACAGGTATGATAAGTATCACTAAGTATAAAATGGAACCGATGAGGAGACGGGAAGATACGAGCTTTGGGCTCTTTCCCGTAAACACAATTAGGTAATCACAATTAGGTAATCACACACACACACACACACACACACACACACACACACACACACACACACATTCAAACCAGACAGGCATATTGTCCCCATTTTGTCCGGGCATTTATAAAACATTGACATGAGCTATTTTGTCCCTATTACAATGCCTATCCGAGTAAGTTACCTCTTTTGACATATAGGGAATGTGGAAGATGAAGTTCTGCATTTATGCACCATCATACAGGAAGAATAATTGCAATATTCATTCTTCTCCCCACTAGATACAGACGCCATTGTCAAATCTCTTGGTTTCTTCTGTCAGTAGCCGCCACAGCAAATCAAGTGTCACCATATTGCCTCATTCCCTGAACCTTCCTCTATCACACCATACATCCTCATGTCCCACCTCACAATATCCATAAAACTCCTCATCCTGGCACTTCCATCCTCCACACCCTGCTCCCATGTATGTTAAAAAAAATTATATCCATAGTATTCCTTTCTTTTCAGATATGAATGTTTATGTAATAGAGTGCCAGAATAACTTAGAAAGTGTTTATAATGGGAGTAGTTTTTCCGATGGTTACTGCTCTGTGTATCATCTTATGTCTCACCTTGATCGATACTTTTCCTCGGGATCAGTTACATTACTGCTTTATGAAGAGTGTTTACGTTTTTTGTCACTTTTTCCTTACTGTGATGATTAACACAGAGTTTTGCTTGGGAATTAAGGCCGGTGCCATTCCTATTGCCCCACGATGGGCTAAATTGTATGTATGTCAACACCCGAGTCACGAATTTTAACAACTCTGCTCCTTTGGTACCCACAGTATTGCATGGTGATCATTCTTAATTTTTTCCTATTTCCTAACTTTTTCCTATTTTTTCCTATAATGATTTCACAGGAGCCATCAACAATACAGACACACCCTCATTTACAAATGCTTTAGGCTTCAAAAGTCTTTTCGCAAATAGAATTGTTCTTAAGTTGTGTTACGTAAAAAGAGTACTGTACAGTACATACACATGTAATACTGTGTAATAGAGTGCCGGAATACTTAGAGCAGTGTTTATAATGGGAGCTATCTTTCCGATGGTGACTGCTCTGTCTATTATCGTATGTCTCACCATGATCTATACTTTTTCTCGGGATCAGTTACATTACTGCTTTATAAAGAGTGCTTTCGTTTTGTGTCACTTTTTTCTTACTGTGAAGATTAACACAGAGTTTTGTTTGGGAATTAAGGCCAGTGCCATTCCTATTGCCCCACGATGGGCTTAATTGTATGTATGTCAACACCCGAGTCACGAATTTTACCCACTCTGCTCCTTTGGTCCCCACAGTATGGCATGGTGATCATTCTTAATTTTTTCTATTTTATCCTATAATGATTTCACAGAAGCCATCAACAATACAGACACTCCCTCATTTACAAATGCTTTAGGCTTCAAAAGTCTTTTCGCAAATAGAATTATTCTTATATTACGTAAAAAGAGTACTGTACAGTACATACACATGCAATACTTTGCAGTGCTTAAGCTGAAGACAATTACTACATAAAACATAAAAAATATAGTTTTAATGAATTTATTACAGTAATAATAATGTAATAATGTAGCTCTGTATAGTAATACATACATTAATACATGGGCAGATACTAGGTAGGTTATTTTTATCTGCAAATGTTCGTAACTTTTTTGCTCATAATTATGGAAGCGCCTGTACAGATTTTGTTACTTTTAGTAACTATTATTTATTTTTAATGTAATATGTGTGCATCAGGGGAGACCGAGGTAGGTGTAAGAATGCACAAGTTGAGAAGTGATATGTCCGACATTCAAGAATTCGATCTCGCAGTGGGTATTAGGAAGGGCATTGAGCCTTATTCCTGTATTGCAGCTCCAACCCCAATTCGATCAGGAACTAACTGACACAAAACTGTGAAAAAAAATATTTGTGTCTGATAATAGTTTCAATATCCATATGGCAGACCATGTTACTACAGAGTTTAACATCTAAGATAGTATGCTAGTTGTGGAGGAAATAGAATTCCATCCACGTATTCCCTGCATGCTGTAGGAGGCAACTCTTGGGGACAAGTATTGTGGTGCTGAAGAAAAGGCCTCCCTTCATATACCTGGTGATGCTTAGAATGTGATAAAGAGTTGGAAGAAATATAAATTTTTATCTTTTTTACTACCCAATGTAATTCTGAAAGGAGAGACAATGGGAAGCTTATAATTGGAGCCTTTGTGCCTTCCTATATTTAGCATTGGCTCCCCACCCCAGTATCAGCTAATAATACATTCATAATAAGTAAAATTTTAAAATATTTTTTAGTTTTGTATGGCTTTTTTTGTCTTGATTGGCAGCTAGATTGCCACTCGGATGAGTTAAAGATGAGGAAGAAGTTCTTATTCCATTTTACATATCCCTCCTTTAAACAAGTTGATTAACTCCAGGAAAAAGACGGTCAATGTAATTTGAAATTGAGCAGCATTGCGGGAAGTGCCAGTGCTTGGTATAAAGAATTTTGTAGTTAATTAAATTAATATTTTTAATCTATCTTCTGTTGTCATAATGCATTTGATTGGAGATTTTGGAGTGATGTTTGATTATGTTGATTTCCTCATTTAGGCTGCTCTTCTTGCAAAAACGATCATAGACAAAGCTTCTTTGGCTGAGCAGATGGGCAGAGAGAGAAAAGATTGATCTAATTTTATAGAGCTGGCCACGAATACTCTTGCAGCATAATCCATAATACCCCATGTTGCTTATCTCTTTGCCAGTGTACATACTGTTACTCAAATAATAAGTTGTGGTTAAAGTAAGTTGTGTTTATTATATTTAAGTATTTTAATATCTTTTGCCTTACAGCACAAAATCCATGCCCTCTTAATAAGTAGATGACCTAGGTAGGATAGTGGGTGGAAATTGTGGCAACCTTTATTCCCCAAAGAGGTTAGAGTAGTGAGCGTGGCATATTAGCTTCAGGTGAATGTGTATGCTTTGACATTTCTCTTCCCAGGGGACTTCATCCTTTGTATTTACAAAATCTCCCTTACTTACGAACTACCGAGTTACAAACAAAAACCTAGCTAATAAATACCCACATTTCAATGTATGTATTACTATATTGTAATATATTATTTCATTATTATTACTGTATTAATATTCACTAATACTGTATAGTTTGTTTAATGTGTTATATAAGTGTCTTTAGCCTATGTACTGTACAGTGCATAGGCTGCAGACACAGTACTGCATATGTGGCCTTTGGCCTGCAAGAGCCTGAAGTAGATAGAAAGAAATCTCTGGTTCATTATCCATTTACAGGCATATTTTTCTAGGAATTCTTTTGTGCTTTGTGGAACCATCAGTCATGTATAGATGCTTATAATGTCGTTGGTCAAGTACCATGATAGTACAGTAGCTATAACACTCTACTTGGAAAGTAATGCACCTGAAACGAATCCCACCGTGAGCCATTAGAAAGGGCATCCAACCTTAGTTCCCATGCTCTAAACAATGTTGCGTCCAAACATTTAGGACTAATAATGGCTTAAAACTTCAAAGTAAATATTAATGTAGTAGTGTCATTAGTTTCACTTCTAATCTGCCTTGTCTGTAGATACTTCCTCGAATCCTGCTTAATATGCAATGTTCTTAGATGTTAGATACCTGTCATTTCCTTTCCACTCCTTGATGTTTCTAAATAAATTGCCCTTTTGCTTCTTACAAATATGAGACTTTAAATATTAAGTTAAGGGTTATGGTATGTAGCTGCAATCTTATGGTATTAAGAGGCTTCAGCACTGGTATATTATTCTTTGTACACAGAGTATTCGGTTACTTATTACGCCCTTGTGTCAGTTACCCTTAATATTCCTCGTGTTTGGATTATGTGTAGTCTGTTTCTCTTTATGTACAAAAGTAACTTTCAATCTCGTTCACCTTATCCTTTGTGTTCTAATAAATTTTTTTTTTATTATTT
Organism: Halocaridina rubra; assembly: GCA_037179515.1. Classification (NCBI taxonomy): domain Eukaryota; kingdom Metazoa; phylum Arthropoda; class Malacostraca; order Decapoda; family Atyidae; genus Halocaridina; species Halocaridina rubra. The sequence goes on from JAXCGZ010019119.1 coordinate 70,986, forward strand.
TTATTATAACTATCATTATTATTATAGTTATTATTACTGATTGTTGATTTGTTAAGTATATATTGTTAACCAACTTGTATTTGCTCATTAGTGAAAAATTAAATATTGTTTAAGGAGCCTGTCTCGTATAGATACGAATACCTTAACAACTAGTAATGACCTATTCAGTAGCTTGAATTTAGGATATCTAAAATGGGAGGTAAGGGAGGGATGATTCCTCACTTTGTATGGCTCCTCTCTTCAATTTTATATACGTAATTTAAGGGATGGGGTGGGTGGTACTTTAAAAATCGTGAGGGAGTTAGAAGAGGGCCAGTATTAGCTGAAATTCAGTTTCCTTCTCCCTCTTCATTCCCTGTGCACATCGTACATAACAAATATGTGCTCAAATCCTAATTTTCGGGGACACACACATGCCCCCCCCTCTCTCTCTCTCTCTCTCTCTCTCTCTCTCTCTCTCTCTCTCTCCTCTCTCTCTCTCTCTCTCTCTCTCTCTCTCTCTCTCTCTCTCTCTCTCCACTTGAGTACGCTCAGGACCTCATTACTACCTGGTCAGCACAGTCACAAACTTGCAACCTTCCCGGGAACGTTCAAGAGGCACTCTCCACCCACCGCAGTGTTCATAACCTCCGCCTAATGGGTGCATTACTACAGACGGATGAAGAGGATGACATCCTATTCACAGAGGATGAACTACGACGTGCTCTTGCTAGGATTAAGGCTACTGCCCCTGGGGAGGATGGTCTTACATATCAAGTTCTCCGTCTTCTTCAGAAAGTTCCTGGTAACCCCCTACTGCGGCTCTTCAATCTTTGCTTTTGCTTGGGGCATGTGCCCTCTGCCTGGACCAGAAGCACTATTATTCCTCTACCAAAACCTGGAACCGACAAATTTAGGCCTATCTCCCTCACCTCCTGCTTCAGCAAAGTGTTTGAACGCATCCTTCTTGCCTGGCTCATGCACCGTCTACAGGATAAACTCTCCCCCAGTCTTTATGGTTTCCTCCCACAACGGAGCACACATCACTGCCTCGCTGAACTCTACACCCGTCTTTCTCCCACCAGTGTGGTCGCCTTCCTGGACCTCAAATCTGCCTTCGATATAGCCAACAAGGAAATTATTCTTGACCAGCTGGTGGACTTTGGAGTTCGGGGGAACATACTGAAATGGATACGGGGATATCTCTGCAACAGAACATCAAGTGTCCTTTTTAAAGGGTCGTATAGCTCCTATGAACGGTTTGAACTGGGTACTCCTCAGGGGGGTGTGCTAAGTCCTTTTCTATTCAATATCCTTATGCATCGTCTACTCTCCCTCCTTCCTGTCATCCCCGGTACTACAGTTACCTGCTATGCGGACGACATATGCATCCACACGACCTCAACTCACGACCTTCAGCACATGCTCCATGATTTTTACGTGTCTGCTACCTCCTGTGGCCTTATTATCTCCCCAGAAAAAAGCAGGATTTTTACTTCACGCAACTGCAGAGCACTGCCCGCATTCGCCATGGGT
>JAXCGZ010019119.1:77500-80000 GCA_037179515.1 Halocaridina rubra
ATATATATATATATATATATATATATATATATATATATATATATATATATATATATATATATATATATATATATATATATATATATATATATATATGCATATATAAACATGAAAATTCGTGAAGTAGTAGCACCATTTTATTACAGATATATTACATTTATTCCTACCTTTAATGTATAAACCCCCCCTGCACTGTTAACAGCTCACCCTTTACTTTAATAATAACAGCGTGCAAGCGTAAATTTATATTAACGTGATAGGTAAGCTTACCCTCAATGACGTGATGATGACTTTACAAACTCCACTGCCAATGACAACTTTACAGCTGCTTTTTGCGAGAAAAGAACATGGTAATGGGGAGTTGCTGTCGCTGTTTCTTCTCTTGTGCAAAGATGGTCTTGTAAGAAGTCATGACATCATCGATAATATTGCAGCAGTGCTCCGAACGACCCATATCATTGTCGTATTCCTTTGACAGTTGTTTGAGTTCTCTGACCATATTATACATGGCTGCCAGCTATTCGAGTGTAAGGCCAGGTTTTTCGCCTACATCGTGCGCTTGCTGTTGTAGTTCTTCCTCTTCTTCGCTTGATGATTTTGTCATTTCCCCCAAGTTTTCATCAGTCAAAGGCTGCCAGTGGCAGTCAATCAGTTCATGGACGTCTTTGTGAGTCATACCTTTAAAGCTTTCTACTCCTAGCAATGCAGCCAATTTCAGAGCTTTTGCAACCGCTGAGTTATGCACTTTGTCAGGAGCGAATCCCTTGTAGTCGTAGATGACTTCGGGCTACAGTTTCTTTCAGCTGACATTGATTGTGGCCGGCTTCATCTCTTTGATTGCATTCTGAATATTTTGAAGGCATGTAGCAATCGTGTAGTTACGCCAGTACGCCTTCAGTGCGAATTCTTTGTTCGCATCCATGGATTCAATCAGGTTCGCCAGGGCATTTCGTGTATAGAGGGCCTTGAATGCATAAACAACTCTTTGATCCATAGGCTGAATCAGTGATGTCATATTCGGTGGCAGGAATTCTACCTGAACACCGTCATAATGGAGATCAGTTGCGTGGTCACCAGCATTATCCATCAAAAGACAAAAGAAAAACTTTAAATTCAAGGCCCTTCTCCGCAAGATAAACTCAGACCTGAGGGATAAAGCATTGGTAAAACCAGTCCAATATGAGGCTTTTCGTGATCCAGGCCCTTGGGTTATGCATCCAATACACTGGCAGCAGATTCTTGTTTTTATTCTTCAAAGCCCTAGGGTTCTTTGACTTGTAGATAGGCCCTAGCTTTAACATAAAGCCAACAGCATTCCCGCACATGACGAGGGTAACGCAGTCTTTGTGCACTTTAAATCTAGGGGTTTTAGCTTCTTCCATGAAAAGAAAAGTGCGAGACGGCATTCTCTTCCAAATAACCCAGTCTCATCCATGTTGAACACTTGCTCAGGAGCATAACCGTCCTTCTCGATAATTTTCTTTAAATCGTTGTTCACATAATCTTCAGCTGCAGCTATATCTGCAGAGGAAGCTTTGCCATGAACCGAAATGCTCTTTAGGCCAAAGTGTTTTTGAAATTCCGAGAACCATCCCTTGCTAGCAACGAATGATGGCTTCCTTGGTGGAGAATTGCTGGACGGTCTGGTTGTGAGTCTTCCATTTCTTCTTTCCCCTCCTCCTGTCTTCATAGGGTTTGTTTGCAGTGAATGTTTCATACAGCTTCTTCGCCTTTGTTTGTATGATACTGGTGCCAAAGCTAATGTTCTTCTTCCTGCAATCAGCAATCCACAGGGCCAAAGCAGATTCCATCCACACTATTATCTTATTGCAAGGTATTACAATCCTCTTCCCGGTTTTGTTAAAAATAGTCGCTGTCTTCCTGATATTCTCCTTGTCCTTCCTGATGTAGGGAACAGTAGATTTGTTGATGCCAAAATGGCGGCCGACAGCCGAGAACCTTCTTCCTTCCTTCAGCATATCTAACAGTTTTACCTTATCTGCTATGGTCAACATCTTCCTTTGCCACTTAGCCTCACTACCAGAAGCCTTAGAAGATGAAGGATGCTTGGGTGGTATTGCAGGGGTTGAAGTGCAAAACTTTCACAAAAAAACACAAGCACAACGTATTAAGGGCATAACTCGAACGGCGCACACGTGAGTTACTGAATATGTGAGGTGAGACAATGGAAGATGCTAGGAGAATCAAGCTTCAATCAAGAAGCCAATCAGACCCCAGGATACAGAACATTCAGAACACAGTTCTGTGATTCATCGTCTCCCAACCATCAGCCAATAGCGTCCCGTATTCTATCTCACGTAGGTGCGACCCTTCGCGTTTTCCAAGACGCCGATACCGGTATCGAATTTTATATGGTGCAATACAGTGAGATACATGTTTAAATTTATGTTTTTAACTAATTTTTACTGTTTTATTATTCTTAGGCTAGCAAATACTTTTTTTTTATCAATTAAATAATGAAAATATTGGAAATATTAAT
>JAXCGZ010019119.1:87500-97618 GCA_037179515.1 Halocaridina rubra
TTTACAATGAAGCTTAGTCTAAGGATTTGAAAAAAAAGAGAAAATGGAAATTTCAGCTTCCTTCGCCATTCCATGTCACCATTAATCCCCATTCGAATGGGGGTTGGGCAAAGAGATTATAGCTGGAAAGTTGGGAGCTGAATACCCTTCCAAATGTTCTGCGGTGGGCTCCTACACAGGTATGTCAATTTCCAAGTCAAGCACTCTAACCATTGCGATAATAATTATGGTGCTTAAAATATAATAATTCGCCAAACACAACTTGAAACTGATAATAATGTGGCAGCATACTTATACAAAGACATGAATAATTTGATGAAAATAGAGAAGCCTACACTAAAATTACTCTCTCTCCATCACTGGAGACATCCCTTCAGGTAAATATGGAAGAAAAATTCACTTTCCCTACACAACCAGTGGTTGAGCTGGCTTGGCTAGAGGTAGGGTGTTGGTCTTCTTGTAACCTGCAAAATAACACATGTGGATAATAATGATTATTTTCCAATAATCATAACTAAAATGTTTGCTTGCTTTGTACACACGCAAGGGCATCACACACACATATTTTCTTTCTTTAACATCAATGACAACATTTAGGGCCAGTTGGCATTATAAATTTCGTGAAAATTATTGGTGTCATTATAATTTGATAAGAACTACCAAAATAATGATAAGTTAATATACTACATAGTGCTTTCTGAAGTAAGAAGGACGTTATATAGATAGAATCCACGAAGCGAGCCAAAAGCTAGTTTTGGGGTTATGAGGATTACCCCGAATGATTCTCTCATCATCAAGAGGGAAACAAGGGAAGTTCACATTGCCAAAACCCCAAATCTTTGGTTTTAATATTGGTTTGCTTTAATTATCACAAGAAATGGCTCTTGTTACTTCCAACTCATGTGGAGTGACAGTCACCTACTGAATCTTCTTCCTTCGACCTTATTAATCCCACTGAATATCAGGGTCGACCGCTCGAGTCAACTTCCTCCTCTTGTTCCTATCCCTTGCATCTCCCTCCTCCAATCCGACTTCAACCATATCCCTCCCCACCACGTCCATCCATCTGATCCACTGGCGCCCCACACTCCTTCTCCCTATCACTGGCATGTTCTTAGCTCTCCTGACTGGTTCCTCCTCCCCTCCTTTTACTACATGGCCATAGTATCTCAGACGAGCTTCCCTAGCCTTCCCTATGACATTACAAATTCCACACATTCTTCTTATATCTCGACTCCCTTTCCTCTCCAGTAATGATATTCCAGTAATCCATCTAACCATCCTCATTTCTGCTGTCTCCAACAGTCCCTCCTCTCTCCTCCTAAGTGACCAAGCTTCTGTTCCATATAGCAGTGCAGGCCTGACCACTGTCTTGTATATCTTCATTCTGAGTTTTAACGGCATTTTCTTGTCTAAGATAACTCCAGTCTCTTCTTTCCATTTTCGTCATGCTTCCTTCACACTCTGTCTCACTGCTTTCTCAATACCTCCCTCCTCTGTTGATACTGATCCCAAGTAGTTAAACTCACTGTTCTGACTTAGCACTGTACCATCTTCCATTTGGAGGTTTACCTCTTCCTGGCCTCCTTTACTACTTACCATTAGCTCTGTCTTTCCTGGGTTTATTTTCAATCCTTTCTTTTTGAGGGCCCTTTTCAATGCTAAAAACCTTTCTTGCAGTTCATCTTCTGTGTATGCTAGAATGACTAAATCATCGGCAAACATCAGTTCCTACAGCTCTTCATTATCTCTTAACTCTCATGTCAAAGTGACGATAACAACAAGGAACAAGAACGGACTCAGAGCTGATCCCTGATGGAGGCCAACCTCCACAGGGAATGCCTCAGTTTCCCCATACTTTGTCTGTACGGTGGTTCCTGCCCCCTCATACATCATCTTCACTATTCTTATTAACTTCTCTGGTACTCCTCTCTTTCTCAGACAATAATACACCACTCTTCTCGGTACCCTATCAAACGCCTTTTCAAGATCCACAAAACACATGTAAACTTTTCTGTTTCCTTCTAAATATTTTTCTTGGACTTGACATTCTATAAAAATTGCATCCACTGTGCTCTTTCTTTTCATAAATCCAAACTACTGTTCATGTATATCTATCAAGACACTCAACCTTCCTTCTACTAATTTTTCTAATATATTAAATACATGCTCCAAAAGCTTTATTCCCCTGTAGTTCCCACAATCTAATACGTCTCCTATCTGTTTATATATTATAATCATCCAACTATCATTCCAGTCCCTTGGCATTTCCTCTACATCCCAGATCTTATCCAGCAGTGTATGCACCCACTCTTTTCCTAGATTTCCCAAAGCTTTGATCATTTCTATTGTTACCTCCGACTTTCCTGCAGCTTTATTTGATTTTCCATTCTTTATAGCATTTTCTACTTCACTTTCACTGAAGTTTGCTATCGGTCCTTCTACTGGAGGGACATTTTCTAGTTCTTCACAATCGATTTCAGTGTTTAAGAGATGTGAAAAATATTCTTTCCAATTTCTCTTGACTTCTCCTTCCTCTATTAGGGTATTTCCATTTTCCTCTTTTATGATCCCTACTTCTCCTACGTCCTGCCTGTTTTTTCTTCTCGATTCCGCAATTGTGTAAATCATCTTTTCTCCCTCTGGTGTTCCCATCATCTCATACCACTCTCCCTATGCATTTCCCTTTCCAATGGCTACCATTCTCTTTGCTACTCTCTTTGTTTGTCTGTACTCTTAGCTTGTTTGGTGGTTGTTATTTTCTTCCCAGGTTCTTCTTGTTATACTCTTCTCCTTCACAGCTGTTTGAATATCTTGATTCCACCACCATGTTTCTTTTTCTTGCTGCTGCCTACCACTTGTCATGCCACACACCTCCGCTGCTGCTGGAACCACAATCTTCTTCATATCAACCCATTTCCCTGCAGGTGACTCTGGCATTCCATTCACATATCTCTCTTCTTGTGCTTTTTCCACTTTATTTCTGAACTCTCCTGCCTTCTCCCCATTAAGCTTCCAAATTTTGATCCTCCTATTCCTGGCTGGGGGTTTTCTACACTTCACTAATTTCGACCTAAACTCTGCCACTACTAGTTTATGTTGCCCTACAACAGACTCATTTGGCATAACTTTACAATCCATAACTATTTTCTTGTCCTCTTCCCATACCAGAATATAATCAGTTTGTGTTTCATTTTGTCCACATTTGTATGTTACCAGATGATTTTTCCTTTTCTCAAACTGTGTATTCATTTTTACGACCAAATCACCTACTGAATATTTCATCTCAAATTAACTGATATTACTATGTATATTGGCAGACTCACACTTTTACGAGATATATGGATTGCTACTCTCTCTCTCTCTTTCTTTCTAAGTGAAAAGGAGAAGAAGAAGAAGGAGAAAAAGAAGAGGGAGGAGGCGGAGGAGGAGGCATAACCAAAAAAACGTTCTAAGTCTGTTGCTACTGTTCACTAAGGGGAAAAGATCTTTCAAGCACAGTGTTCTGGCATCACAGATTTAGCTTACATGTACTTTCCTGTTAGCCAATGACAAGTGTTCAAGAGCCAGTTAACTCCCATTTACCGCCACAATTTTAAATTTTAATCTCATTTCTAATATTGTTTCTGTGTTTAAGGGAAGTAGTATTATGTGTTGAGGAACCTAATGAGTGTTTGTTTTCCATTTTGTGCTCTAGTACGAATTTTTATTTGAACGGGGTGGACACATAGACGTTGGAGCTGGGGTAATTTGGGGTGAATGCCCTTCCTAACATCTGCAGTGGGATTGAACACCCGTTTGGCACCATACTTACTGAGTCGAACGTCTTTATCCACTGCACTATCAAAATGCAGATCTCGATACTTTATGTTCTCTAAGGGGCTTGAAACCTCGGAGGCAACTCCTATCATTGAAAACAATCAGAAACGTTCAAAACAAAAACACACAAACAAATGTCAATTAGAAATGTTCGAAACAAAAACACAGAAACATATGTCAATTCTTGGAGGTGCTAAATTAACACTGTATCCTACTGAACATAAGGAATGACTTAAACAGGTTTTTGAAAAGACAATAATTTTGTTATAACCGAGGTTAAGACCATAAATTATTGGCATAGCTTCACTTATCTATCCAGTCACTCCCATTTCCCCCATAATAAGATTGAGCAGCTAGACATTCAGCCGCTACTACGTATTTCTAATACTAAACATCCTATTCAATGTATATGCAAAATTATATAGTTACCTTCATTGACTTCTGTATTGATCATAGTTAACACTAAACAAGAGGGCGAACAACAAGTGTTAGCAAATCTTCTTCTTGTGCTGGACGAAGAAGAAAAAAGAGCGGTTGGAGGGAGCTTTCCACAGGAGTTTTCGGACCTTGGAAAATGATAAATTTTTAGACATTTCATGAAACTTGTATTCATATATATATATATATATATATATATATATATATATATATATATATATATATATATATATATATATATATATATATATATATATATATATATATATATATATATATATATATATATATATATATATATATATATATATATATATATATATATATATATATATATATATATATATATATATATATATATATATATATATATATATATATATATATATATATATATATATATATATATATATATATATATATATATATATACATATATATACATATATATATATATATATATATATATATATATATATATATATATATATATATATATATATATATATATATATATATATATATATATATATATATATATATATATATATATATATATATATATATATATATATATATATATATATATGAATCATTTTTTACCCCGACCGGGACTCGAACCTAGGACTTATGATTACTAAGTCAAGGCGCTACCACTACACCACAGAAAGTTAAAAGGAACCCAACCTTATAGCTTATATCTGCTATACTTAGGAATGAACGCATTCTAACTGAATGCCGCTTTGTTCATATTACAGATTCCCCAACCTCACTCGTGGCTTCATTTTAGCATTTAATTCAAATCCCAATCTCATTCGGGCCATGAAATTATCAAATAAGCACATTACATATGTGAAAACATGAATCATTTTTTACCCCGACCGGGACTCGAACCTAGGACTTATGATTACTAAGTCAAGGCGCTACCACTACACCACAGAAGGTTAAAAGGAACCCAACCTTATAGCTTATATCTGCTATACTTAGGAATGAACGCATTCTAACTGAATGCCACTATGTTCATATTATTTGATAATTTCATGGCCCGAATGAGATTGGGATTTGAATTAAATGCTAAAATGAAGCCACGAGTGAGGTTGGGGAATCTGTAATATGAACATAGTGGCATTCAGTTAGAATGCGTTCATTCCTAAGTATAGCAGATATAAGCTATAAGGTTGGGTTCCTTATAACCTTCTGTGGTGTAGTGGTAGCGCCTTGACTTAGTAATCATAAGTCCTAGGTTCGAGTCCCGGTCGGGGAAAAAAATGATTCATGTTTTCACATATGTAATGTGCTTATTTGATAATTTCATGGCCCGAATGAGATTGGGATTTGAATTAAATGCTAAAATGAAGCCACGAGTGAGGTTGGGGAATCTGTAATATGAACATAGTGGCATTCAGTTAGAATGCGTTCATTCCTAAGTATAGCAGATATAAGCTATAAGGTTGGGTTCCTTTTAACCTTCTGTGGTGTAGTGGTAGCGCCTTGACTTAGTAATCATAAGTCCTAGGTTCGAGTCCCGGTCGGGGTAAAAAATGATTCATGTTTTCACATATGTAATGTGCTTATTTGATAATTTCATGGCCCGAATGAGATTGGGATTTGAATTAAATGCTAAAATGAAGCCACGAGTGAGGTTGGGGAATCTGTAATATGAACATAGTGGCATTCAGTTAGAATGCGTTCATTCCTAAGTATAGCAGATATAAGCTATAAGGTTGGGTTCCTTTTAAACTTCTGTGGTGTAGTGGTAGCGCCTTGACTTAGTAATCATAAGTCCTAGGTTCGAGTCCCGGTCGGGGTAAAAAAAAAATGATTCATGTTTTCACATATGTAATGTGCTTATTTGATAATATATATATATATATATATATATATATATATATATATATATATATATATATATATATATATATATATATATATATATATATATATATATATATATATATATATATATATATATATATATATATATATATATATATATATATATATATGTATATATATATATATATATATATATATATATATATATATATATATATATATATATATATATATATATATATATATATATATATATATATATATATATATATATATATATATATATATATATATATATATATATATATATATATATATATATATATATATATATATATATATATGTATATATGTATATATGTATATATGTATATATATATATATATATATATATATATATATATATATATATATATATATATATATATATATATATATATATATATATATATATATATATATATATATATATATATAATATATATATATATATATATATATATATATATATATATATATATATATATATATATATATATATATATATATATATATATATATATATATATATATATATATATATATATATATATATATATATATATATATATATATATATATATATATATATATATATATATATATATATATATATATATATATATATATATATATATATATATATATATATATATATATATATATATATATATATATATATATATATATATATATATATATATATATATATATATATATATATATATATATATATATATATATATATATATATATATATATATATATATATATATATATAGAGGGGAGAATAACTTCTCCCCAAACTCTAGTTTTGGGGTGTCTAAATGTGCGTGGTTGTAGTGCGATAGAGAGCAAAAGATGAGATTGGATATATGTTTGGTAGGAGGAGGACGGATGTATTGGCATTGTGTGAGACGGAGATGAAAGGAAAAGGAGAAGTGGCATTTGGTGATGTGACGGGTCTGGGGTTGAAAGGGGGAGAGCGAGAGAAGGAGTGGCATTATTGCTGAGTGAATTAATGGTAAATCAGGTAGTGGAATGGAAAGAAGTTTCGTCTAGGCTGATGTGGGTGAGGGTTAGGATAGGAAGGGAATGTTGGGTTTTTGTTAGTGCGTATGGGCCAGGATGTGAGAGAAGTGAATTCTGGAACGAGTTAACTAGATGTGTGGATGGTCTGAGTAGAAGGAACTATGTAGTTGTGTTGGGTGACTTGAATGCCAGAGTGGGTGATCGAGAGATAGAAAGTGTTGTAGGAAAGTATGGGATACCAGGTGGGAATGAGAGTGGCGAGAGACTGTTAGATATGTGTGTGGAGCAAGAGTTGGTGATAGGTAATAGTTTATTTAAGAAGAAGTTAATAAAGAAGTATACATGGATGATAGTGGCAAATGAAAGAGTGAAAGAAAGAGCATTGATGGATTATGTGTTGGTAGCAAAGAGCATGGTTGGTAGAGTGAAAGATGTACATGAATTCAGGGGTGTAGCCGCTGGGATGTCTGATCATTTTTTGGTTGAAGCAAAAGTCGTAGTAGCAAAAGAGTGGGGAAATAGTGTGGGGGGATGTAAAAGTGAAATAGTGAAGGTGGAAGAGTTGAAAAAGCCAGAGAAGAGACAGGAATATCAGGACAGCTTGAGAGTGGCATATGACAGGGTGAAAGAAAGAGAAGTTGGGGAGTTAGGGAAGAAATGGGGGTTGATGAAAGAATGTTTTGTGGGACATGCAAGTGATGTGTGTGGAAAGAGGTTTGTTGGAGGTGGCATGAGGAGGGGCAGCGAGTGGTGGAATGAAGGGGTGAAAATGAAGGTGGAAGAGAAAAAGAGGGCTTTTGAGGAATGGCTGCAGTGTAAAAGTAGGGAGAAGTATGAAAGATATAGGGAGAAAAATGTGGAAACCAAGCGGAAGGTAGAGGAAGAGAAGAGATTGGCAAATGTTAGGTGGGGACAGGATTTTAGTAGGTCATATGAGGAGAAAAAAAAGAAGTTTTGGAAAGAAGTGAAGATAGTAAGGAAGGGTGGATCGAGGATGGAAGAGACAGTGAAAGATGTGAATGGACAGATGTTAAGAGGGAACGATGCAAGGAAAAGATGGGCAGAATATTTTGAGTGCTTGCTGAATGTTGAGGAAGATAGAGAGGCAGCTATAGTGGCAGTGGGAGGGGTTCAAGGGCCAGTAATGGGAGATGAAAATGGGAGAGAGATTACAAGAGAGGAGGTGAAAAGGGCATTGTATGAAGTGAAAGCAGGTAAAGCACCTGGAATGGATTGTGTGAGAGCGGAGATGTTGAAAGAAGGGGGTGTGACTGTATTGGAATGGTTAGTGAGAGTGTTTAATATGTGCTTGTTATTGTCATTGGTGCCAGTGGAATGGGTGATTGCCTGTATAGTGCCCCTATACAAAGGTAAGGGAGATATGTATGAATGCAGTAATTTTAGAGGTATAAGTTTGTTGAGTGTGGTAGGAAAAATGTATGGTAGGATACTGGTTAATAGGATTAGGGATAAGACAGAATATGTGATCACGCAAGTGCAGAGTGGTTTAAGGAGAGGTAGAGGTTGTATAGATAAGATTTTTATAGTTAGGCAGTTATGTGAGAAATATTTAGCAAAGGGTAAGGATGTGTATTTTGCATTTTTGGATCTGGAGAAAGCATATGATAGAGTTGATAGAGAGGCTATGTGGAATGTTTTGAGATAATATAGAATTAATGGTAAATTGTTGCATGCAGTGAAGAGTTTGTATGAGGGTAGTAGAGCTTGTGCTAGGGTAGGGAATGAAGTGAGTGAGTGGTTTCCAGTGAGTGTGGGACTGAGACAGGGATGTGTGATGTCACCATGGCTGTTCAATTTGTATATTGATGGAGTTGTAAGAGAGGTGAATGAGCGAGTGCGTGGTCGAGGTGTGAGACTGATAGATGGGGATGATAACGAGTGGGAGCTGAATCAGTTGCTGTTTGCAGATGATACTGTGGTGGTGGCAGATTCAGAGGAAAAGCTGTGTCAGTTAGTGTCAGAATTTGGAATGGTGTGTGAGAGAAGGAAGTTGCGAGTGAATGTGGGAAGAAGTAAGGTTATGAGGTGTACAAGAAATGAGGATGGCGCTGGATTGAATGCTATGTTGAATGGAGAGACAATTGAGGAAGTTAATCAGTTTAAGTATTTAGGCTCGGTTATAGCTGCAAATGGTGGAGTGGAAGCAGATGTGTGTCACAGAGTGAATGAAGGATGTAAAGTGTTGGGTGCATTGAAAGGAGTGATGAAGAATAGAGGGTTGGAAATGAATGTTAAGAAAGTTTTGTATGAGAAAGTGGTTGTGCCAACTGTGATATATGGATCAGAGTTATGGGGTATGAAAGTATGTGAGAGACAGAAACTAAGTGTGTTTGAGATGAAATGCTTGAGGAGAATGATTGGTGCATCTCGATTGGATAGGGTTATTAATTAAGTGGTGAGAGCAAGAACAGGTGTGAGGAGAGAAATTGTAGCCAGAGTAGATATGAATGTTCTGAGATGGTTTGGCCATGTGGAAAGGATGGAGGATGAAAGGCTGCTGAAAAAGGTGATGAATGCGAGAGTTGATGGGAGAAATGCTAGAGGGAGGCCTAGGTTTGGATGGATGAATGGAGTAAGGAGAGCCCTGAATGATAGGAGGATGGAAGTGAGGGAAGCAAGCGAGCGTGCTAGGAATAGGAATGAGTGGCGAGCGATTGTGACGCAGCTCTGATGGGCATCTGCTGTTACCACGGGGCTGCATCTTACAAAGGTAGCCCTGTGGTAGTGGCAGTAGGAGGAGTAGGCAGTTGTGAAGCGACACAGGTTGTGGAAGAGCCGTCAGGATGGGCTGCGGCACTCCAGCAGTGCCATCTGAACGGTCGCTAGCTCCCTCATCATTGCCCATAGAGCAAAGTAATCCCCATATTTGTTTTCCTTTCTTGATGTTGGCTACCCCCCAATTAAAGGGGCAAACAGCCTAGGTAGATATATAT
>JAXCGZ010019120.1:0-12500 GCA_037179515.1 Halocaridina rubra
CACACACATCACAATTGCCTCCGTCCCCCATGCAAGTACCCACTCTCCAAAAGTCATATCACCCCAATCAATCCTCTTAGCTGCTTGGGCATAAAGGGTGCTTGGGTCATCCACAGGTAAGTGCGACCCAGTAGCCATAGTCGGTTTAACCCCTCCCGACTTTATCTCAAGGCAACTCCTACACTGAGGTGGTGCAGAATATACCATAGGCCCGCATTATAGATTCACTATCTTCCTCCACTCATCCCTACCTCACACACTTCCCTCATCCACTGACATATGTGCACCCAAAGTCTATTCATCTAATTCTAAACCATCTTCTGGGTCTTTTTCCAGTTACTTTTGTTCTCTACAACATTTTTTCCCAATCGTTCTTCATTCACTCTTTCCATATGTCCAAACCATCTCAGCAATCACAGGTCTAACATATCTGACAGCTTTCTGCCAATACCTATTCTCTGCCTCATTTTGTGTCTCATTCTGTGATGCATCTATCATACTTCTCTCATCTTCAATACAGTCAGTCTAATCTTTTCATCATCTTATGCATTCCACCCCATGACTGTAATCACTCCTTCAAATAGCCTTCTCTTTGCATTCATTCCTAAATACTTATTTCTCATTGGACTTTTAACTTCATCCAGACATTTACTCTCTTCCTTCACTCTATTGTTCATATCCGCATGCACTCGTCCATTCACTGCAACATGCGACCCCATTCCTTAACATTCTCAGTTTCTTCAAGCATCTTCCCATTCAATGTCATGTTCAACCAGTCAGCATGCACATTCCTCCTACATTTCATAATTTTACTTTTACCAACATTTACCTTAATTTCCTCCTCTGACAGACCCTTACATGCTCAATCACATACTGGTTCAGTCTCTCCTCAGAATCAGTCAAAAGCACCGTGTCAGCCACAAATGGTAATTTTTTTTTTTTTATGAGTGCGACACCGGGAAGGGAAAGAAAATTACCCTCATCAGGCCAGGGCACGAAGAAAACATTGAGATGAAGAATAAGTAAAAGGTTAAGGACGAGGCAGAAATAGGGGAGTGATACACAGTAGGAAAAGGACAGGCTGAAAAAATAATCGATGTACTGAGAACCTAGAAGATATGGCAGGATTAAGCCCTGAGATGACGATAGACCCGCTTTTTGAAGGAAGACAATTAAAAGAATTAGGGAAGTCAGAAGGAGGAAGAGTTCTAGAGTCTGGAGGTGGATGGGAAGGAGAAGTCACTGCACAGACCAAGCTGCAAGCTACAAATCTCCACGCAGTATTTGTTAGACGAGGCCGCTTGCTGAGTGTTACGCGGGCTCAGCAGTGGGGAGGAATGCAACTCGTCAACTCATCAAAGCAGCGATGGAAGTATGTAGTATACTTATTATGCCTTTCCTCCAACTCCGTTGTGCAAGTGAAAGATAAGCGATGACAATTAACACTTAGGTTATTGGGAAACTGCATAGCTCTTCTAGGCCTCGATGCCCCCCGTCGCATGAACGTTAATGTTCTCAGCAAGTTTAATGTTCTATAACCTTCCTTTCTCGCCATATAATTCCAAAGCTTTGCCTATCACTCTTTCATTTGTTTTTTTTATTATCACTACATCCATATACACATTGAACAACCATGGCAACATTACACAACCTTGACACAACCCCACATATGCCTCAAACCAATCACTCTCACTTTCTTCGACTCGTAAACAAACTCTTCTACTGATGTCAAAACTTATAACCGCATTCCACAGGCTTACTCTTATTCCATACAGTAGCAACCCACTTTCCAATACTTCTCTATCAACCCTGTGATATACTTCTCCAAGTTTATGAAAGTCAAAGAGTGACCTTACCTTTCTCCAGGTACTTCCCACACACCTTTCTTACCATAAACACTTGATCCACCCAGCCTTTTCCTATCCTGAGCCTACTATGTTCCTCCCTGAACATTCTTTCATTTCCTTGCCTAAATATCTAAATTAACAATCTCCATGCACCATACCAGCTCCACTCAAAAATCTATGTTAGCATGGACTTATTTATAAAACTAGTGTATACTTATTTCACCAAATATTCTTGAACATAGTAACGAATATTTTTCTAAATAATAAAAATAAAAATCAAAATTCCAATCATATTATTCTTTACGCGGTCCCACAGGGCATTATTCCTACGCATTAAGCTATGCTATGGAAATGGACAACAAACTGTGGCATTTGATATTACGCTCAATAACATATCCATTATTATGCAGCTCACTGTCAGTGTAATTATCGACTTGATAGTAAATACAAAGGTCACTCAAAGTATTATGTGTTCTAGAAGTTGTACTGGAAAATACTGAAGATAAAGAAGGAAATTAATTAAAGTTCCCCACAATACTTGTCAAAATTAAAGTATTAGATACATTAGTTTTTTATATATACTTGCTCATAAAAGGAAAAATGCTTCATAATTTATGCGTGGCTAAAATGATGAAGTACGACTTATGTTAAAGGTAAACTACTTAAAAAAAAAACACACATCCTTTATCACTTCCATTCTCGTTTATCTACCTTTTCTTCAAAAGATACAATACTCTCTCACTGCAATGATAATTAGCATATTATTAACATATATATATAGCATTTTCCTCTTCCTTCAGGCAAAATTAGGCCGGGGAAAATAGCCTAGCAAATTGATGAACATTACTAGCTAAGAGAAAGAGAGAGAGGAGAGAGAGAGAGAGAGAGAGAGAGAGAGAGAGAGAGAGAGAGAGAGAGAGAGAGAGAGAGAGAGAGAGAGAGAGAGAGAGAGAGAGGAAAAAAGGAAATTTCACTTAGCATCTTCCTCTCTCCCCTATGAGGGGGGGGGGAAATAATAATAACCTCAAAGAAAACTTATGGGTCTACTTAATTTCTCGGAAATTGGAGTAAAAATAGAAAATTAAAACTACATAACTGTTTTAAACCTGTAGACTCTCTCTCTCTCTCTCTCTCTCTCCCTCTCTCTCTCTCTCTCTCTCTCTCTCTCTCTCTCTCTCTCTCTCTCTCTCTCTCTCTTTCTCTCTCTCTCTCTCTCTCTCTCTCTCTTTAAAAATTTCGAACTTTCATAAGTTATAAATGAAGCTGTTAATCCAACTGAGCCAGAAGAGGGGAAAAAAGAGAAAATGAGGTTTCAAGGAATGAAAAAATGGAAACAAGACTTTTTGCTACTCAAAAGAAGCATTATTATTATCATTATTATTATTATTATTATTATTATTATTATTATTATTATTATTATTATTATTATTATTATTATTATTATTATTATTATTATTATTATTATTATTATTATTATTATTATAGTAGTCACCGTGGCTCAAGCGGTAGCGTCCGCGACTCTGAGACGTCAGGTCGAGGGTTCGCGCCTCGTCACGGTCTGAGGTTAGCAAGGGCATGCACTCAGGATAACGATTACATCTGCCAAAACAAGTCCATCGCAAGAAGGCAACCGTCCTAACCCTTGGTAGAAAAGGGAGTCCGTGACGTAAAACTGGAACATTATTATTAGTAGTAGTATTGAAATGTGCATTGCTATTAATGAAAATATTTGAACTTTTATGTGACGTGATAAGCATTTCAGAGACAGATTTACAATATTGTACAGTGGAATTCAAACAGAAATGATGTGTGCAACATCATCCACATTCTCAGCAATTTGTATGCTGAAGACATTTCAAGGGTGATTACGGAAACACACAATCAATGGGTTTTTATAGTCAGTTCTCAATTAACAGAATTCGTACATATGAGATAATGTAACTTTGTTCATCTATAAATTTTAAAAAAGACCTATTCCTAGAGATAAGAGAATAAACTACATGAGGACACATTCTAAATAATATATTTTGTAAAATAAGCTAAATATGAGGAGAGCATGTTTGATGTATAACATTATAGTAAAACTAAAAATTGCATCATTGGACCTGCTTATTCTATAATAAGAAACCAGTTTGCAGATTATGAAAAAGAGAGATGAAATTTTTCAATTCTATTGAAACTTACATGAACTGATCAGTATCAAATATACGAGTACAAATAAGCACGTAAAAGATATCCCTTAACCAATGAATTAATATATATATATATATATATATATATATATATATATATATATATATATATATATATATATATATATATATATATATATATATATATATACACGAGCCCTAAGCTCGAATCTTCCCGTCTCCTGATCGGTTCCATTTTGTACTTAGTGATACTTATCACACCTGTCCTTAAAACTATGGATTGAGATAGCATTAACTACCTCCTCGCTTAGCAAATTTCAATTATCAACTACTCTTACACAGAAAAAGTATTTCCTTACATCCTGCAAAGAAGTTTTCTAACGAAGATTCAAACTATGACCTCTAGTTCTAGAGCCAGCCATATCAAAATATCGATCCCTATCCACTCTATCATAACCATGAAGGAATTTAAAGACTGTCACCATATCCCCCCTCAATCTTCTAGCTTCGAATGATGGTAATCTAATTCCCTCAGCCTCTCATCATAACTGAGATTGCGTATTTATGGCACCAGCTTCGTGGCATGTCTTTGAACTTTTTCAAGCTTAGCTATGTGCTTTTTCAAGTGTGGATTTCAAAAGGGGGCTGCAATTTCAAGTTTTGGCCTCACATAGGTTACATAAATATTTCTGAACATTTCCTTGTCCATGTGCCTGAAGGCTACCCTTGCATTTGCTAAGAAGGCATATGCTGCCCTTAGTATATCATTTATATGTATTCCTGGAGACAAATCTGCCAGTATGTTTACTCCTAGATCTCTCTCATTTTCTGTCTCTTGAAGTTGTACTCCAGCCACCGAGTAGTCAAGCTTGGGCCTTCTTGCACTTGTACCCATTCTTATCACCTTACATTTTGAAGTATTGAATTTCATTAGCCACTTTTCTGACCACTCATGCAGACTATTTAGATCTTCCTGAAGTTCTCTACCATTGTTCGTTTCCTACTTTCTTCACAGTCTTTGCATCATCTGCAAATATATTCGTTAATGAGTTTACAGACTCTGGTAGGTCATTTACATATACAAGGAATAAAAGTAGCCCTAAAACTGAACCCTTTGGAACTCCACTACTAACTCTTCTCCATTCAGACACTGAGTGTCTTACTCTAACCCTCTGTTCTCTTCCTTCTAAGTAAGTTTTCATCCAATCCATGATATTTCCACCTATTCTAGCCATTGCTTGCAGCTTCCTAATAAGTCTCCTGTGTGGAACAGTGTCAAACGCTTTCTGGAAGTCTAGGAATATGCAATCTGCCCAACCCTCTCTTTCATGTAAGATTCAGCTTACCTCATCATAAAATTCTAATAAGTTTGTTACTGTTGATCTACCTTCTCTGAAGCCATGTTGCCTCACTGACAAAAAGTTGAAGGATTCCAAGTGAAGAGAGATATGTTTCCTTAGTAGTTTCTCCATAACTTTGCAAACTATGCTGGTCAAGGAAACCGGTCAATAGTTTAGAGCCGTATCCTCCTTCACTTTTTGAAGATAGGTATCACGTTTGCTTGTTTCCAGCATCTTGGAATCTCCCCTGACTCCAGTGACTTTTCAAATATGATACATAGTGCCACTGATATTGAGTTTGTGCATTTTTTAATTACAAGAGGGGATATATCATCATGACCTGTAGCTTTATGAACATCTAAATCCATCAGCGATTTGCATATCTCTGTGGCTGTAAGGTTGATGTTCTCTAATACCGGCCCTTGAGCTTCTATCTCTGCAATCTGAGGGGGTGAGGTATTTTCTGCTGTAAATACTGACTGAAGCTCCTTGTTCAATTCTTTGCAGATCTCTTCATCCGTCTCAGTGATGCTTCCATCCACTCTCTTAAGCCTTATAACCTGTTATTTTACCTTCAATTTTCCTCTGATAAAGCTGTGGAAAAGCTTGGGATTTTCTTTAGCTTTCCTGGTGATGTCCCTCTCATAGTCTCTCTCTGCCTCTCTCTTTTCCTTAGGTAATCATTTCTTGCTCTTTTGTAGATTTGCCAGGCATTTATGTTTTTTCTCCTTCTATACCTTTTCCAGCATTTGTCACTCCACTCCTTAGCTCTTTACACTCATTATCGAATCATTTCTCTATGGCATGAATTACACCTACTTTGGTGACAGGTATGCAGCAATCTACTATCTTCCCATATTTCTCACAAAAGATGTCATGCATTTCTTGTATAGATTTGTTGTAAAATAAGGTTCTCCAGTCAATAACTGCAAAAAGCTCATTCATTTTGATGTAATCTCTTTTTTGGATAGTTTCTCCTCGTGTCCTCAGTGCCTCTACTCTCAGGCAGAATATCTTCAATGATATACTCCATCAACAACACACAGAGGTCACTCTTTCCAATTGGTGGATCATACTCACTTTTTTCAATATCCAACACGTTATCTGTGAATACTAGATCAAGTAGTGATGGCTCATCCCCACCCTTGGCCCTCGTTGGTTCCATTACATGTTGGTGTAGGAAATTCTCTTTTACGCAATCTAGGAATCTTGCCCCGAATGAGTCCTCACCACTGTGTGGGTCAAGATTTATCCAATCTATTTCATTATTATTAAAATCTCCCATAATCAAAATCCTACATTTTCTCTCCCGTGCCATAGTAACAATTGAGTTTATGACTTCAATAGTGCCTATATGACTTTCCTCATAAACTTCTAGCCTATTTTGGTTCCTTGGTGGGTTATATACAACAGTTATTATAATGCTCTCTGACCCAGTATTTATGCGAGCAACAAGAAATTCTTTGAACTCACTTTCTATAACCAAGTTTATTTCTTCAACTTGAATCCTTTCACTTATGAGCAGTGCTATCCCTCCACCAGTCCTCTCAGATCTTTCAACCCTTAATATTCTGAAGCCCTTAGGAAAAACTATGACACTGTTTATGTCCTCACTCAACTTAGTCTCTGTAATTTCTGCTATATCTGCCTTACTGTTGTGAATCCTATCTTTTAATTCTACTGCCTTACCAGCTAATCCATCAGCATTTGTGTATAACAATCTCAATGAGGTCCCATCCCCTGATCTTCTGTCATTTTCTTCTTTATCTCCCTTTTGTCTGGAAGAACTCTGAAATGAAAATTTTTCTTCCCTTCTTCATTTCTTTCCTCATTTAACCTTCTTGCCTCTTGCAACATTTTTTTTTTATCTTTTCCATCTCTTGCTGTGTTCTGTATCGTCTAATGAACACTTCTTTGAATTCTTAAAGTTCTTTTTGTCTTTTTTTCATCAATATTTCTCTACATGTTTCTCCTCTCTCAAAGGTTACTTTTGTTGGTCTCTGCTTTCCCTCCCTCGAATATTTGCCTAGTTGGTGAATGTTTACAATATCCTCAGGACCACAAACTACTCCAAGCTCTCTTATCAGGTCTACAACCCTATCTTTATTTTCTTCAAGTCTCCCCTGCCATGTTGTCTCCTGGGATTCACTTATGCCTGAGATTACCATTGTCTTCTTTTTATCAAGTGCCTGTTTAATCAGTGGATTTGCCCTTTCCATCACAACATCTTTAATTTTGTTATTACTGTTCCTTTATAGTCAAGTGATTGTATGTTTTCCAGTGCCACCACCTTTACAGCCTCTTTTACTGCCACATTCCCCTTTAGTGTATCAGCAAAGGAAGTTTTCATTGCATCATGTTCCATATTCAGCTCCTGAAACTCTTTTCTAAACTGTTCAATGTTTTCCTTAATCTGGACATTCCAAGCTGAAATCTCGTCTCTCTCAGCAGAGAGCAGTGAACTAACATCTAATTCATTTAGGTTGTCATTCAGCTGTTTGTTGTTATCTTCTTGTTTAGAAATTCTGGTTTCTAGTTCACTCTTTTCCCCTTCCAGCTTCTTTATTAATTTATCTACTTCTTTTCTCTCCTGTCCTTGTGATTTATTTGCTTCCTCCAAAAATCTTATTTCCTCTTTGAGTGTTGCATTCTCTTTCATTTATCTATCTGTTTTAATCTCCTAATAGCTACCCCTCCTCCTGCTGCTACATCCCATGGAGATCCTCTATCATCCCTCCCCGACCCATGGGTGGTGGGTTTTGGACAGAGATGGCCTCATTTTCATGTTTTCCCTTTCACAGAATATAGAAAGAAGAGAAAGAGAAAAAAAGAGAGAAAAACTTTTATTTAAGCCTCACACAGAATCTTTATATCTTCATATAAGTACTATTTAGTTACTCAATTTATCTCTTTTCTGGTAACACACATCCTAACTTAAAAATTTTACTTTGGTAATTTGAGGGAAAAAAAGAAAAAATATGCAAACAAAAACAAAAGTCTACTTGAAGGAAAATTCGAATTTGTGTGTGTGTGATTACCTAATTGTGATTACCTAATTGTGTTTACGGGAAAGAGCCCAAAGCTCGTATCTTCCCGTCTCCTGATCGGTTCCATTTTATACTTAGTGATACTTATCATACCTGTCCTTAAAACTATGGATTGAGATAGCATTAACTACCTCCTCGCTTAGGCAATTCCAATTATCAACTACTCTTACACTGAAAAAGTATTTCCTTACATCCTGCAAACAAGTTTTCTTACGAAGCTTCAAACTATTACCTCTAGTTCTAGAGCCAGCCATATCAAAATATCGATCCCTATCCACTCTATCATAACCATGAAGGAATTTAAAGACTGTCACCATATCCCCCCTCACTCTTCTAGCTTCGAGTGATGGTAAGTCTAATTCCCTCAGCCTCTCATCATAACTGAGATTGCGTATTTATGGCACCAGTTTCGTGGCATGTGTGTGTGTGATTACCTAATTGATTACCTAATTGTGTTTACGGGAAAGAGCCCAAAGCTCGTATCTTCCCGTCTCCTGATCGGTTCCATTTTAGACTTAGTGATACTTATCGTACCTGTCCTTAAAACTATGGATTGAGATAGCATTAACTACCTCCTCGCTTAGCGAATTCCAATTATCAACTACTCTTACACTGAAAAAGTATTTCCTTACATCCTGCAAACAAGTTTTCTTACGAAGCTTCAAACTATGACCTCTAGTTCTAGAGCCAGCCATATCGAAATATCGATCCCTATCCACTCTATCATAACCATGAAGGAATTTAAAGACTGTCACCATATCCCCCCTTACTCTTCTAGCTTCGAGTGATGGCAAGTCTAATTCCCTCAGCCTCTCATCATAACCGAGATTGCGTATTTCTGGCACCAGTTTCGTGGCATGTCTTTGAACTTTTTCAAGCTTAGCTATGTGCTTTTTCAAGTGCGGATTCCAAAAGGGGGCTGCATATTCGAGTTTTGGCCTCACATAGGTTACATAAATATTTCTGAACATTTCCTTGTCCATGTGCCTGAAGGCTACCCTTACATTTGATAAGAATGCATATGCTGCCCTTACTACGCCATTTATATGTATTTCTGGAGACAAATCTGCCAGTATGTTTACTCCTAGATCTCTCTCATTTTCTGTCTCTTGAAGTTGTACTCCAGCCACCGAGTAGTCAAGCTTGGGCCTTCTTGCACTTGTACCCATTCTCATTACCTTACATTTTGAGGTATTGAATTTCATTAGCCACTTTTCTGTGTGTGTGTGTGTGTGTGTGTGTGTGTGTGTGTGTGTGTGTGTGTGTGTGTGTGTGTGTGTGTGTGTGTGTGTGTGTGTGTGTGTGTGTGTGTGTGTGTGTATGTGTGTGTCTGTGGCAAGGAAGCCCATCAGTGAAACATCACATCGAGAAAATAACGCTATATTTCGGGTCTTAACTGGACCCCTTCTCAAGCACTTGTGCTTAAGAAGAGCGTAATAGAGCGTTATTTTTTTTTCTGTGTTATTTCACTGATAGGCTTCCTGATCATTTAGCGAAGTAGAACGTTATTTTTTTTCTATGTGTTATTTCACTGATAGGCTTCCTTATCATTTAGTGTTGTATGCTTACAGTTGGTGTTTTCTTATATATATATATATATATATATATATATATATATATATATATATATATATATATATATATATATATATATATATATAACTTATATATATATATATATATATATATATATATATATATATATATATATATATATATATATATATATATATATATATATATATATATATATATATATATATATATATATATATATATATATATATATATATATATATATATATATATATATATATATATATATATACATATATATATATATATATATATATATATATATATATATATATATATATATATATATATATATATATATATATATATATATATATATATATATATGACAAAGTGTTTCGCTCAAAGCCACCAGATGCTGTAGTAGATGCAAGTTAGTAATTATTAACTGTAATTTTTTTTGTTTTTACTAAAATAATTCTCACTCCTTGCCTTTTGCAGATTGTTATTATTTGCAATTTATATTTCAGCTTCGTTATCGATATCCACCACTGAGGGTGGCCGGGCTTTGTTGGGCCCACGAGTGGGAAGAAGTTCTGATCGAATAGTATAGGAATAAAACAACATGTAGTTATCAAAGTGAAATGCCTAGATTTTTGACACTCTTGCTAGGTGTGTTGATACACCCACAAAAGTTAACTGTTGTGTCTGCTGGAATATGTGGTACCTTGAATCAATAAACATGCATTGTTTTTTACTATCATTAATTAACAACCCAATTTCTTGAAGACAGGTTTTAAATCTTGAGTGCGTCTGCTCTTAAAGTTAACTCTGGGAGATTATTAAAATCACCAGTAAGGGGTAGGTGAGTGTCATCTGCATATTGTACAACTAAACAGTCAGGCATGAAATTAGATAGATCATTTACGTAAAGGGAGAAAAGATAGGACAAAGGATTGATCTTTGGTGAACACCAAATGATAATTTTATTTTTTGGAATAGAGATAATGGTAAGACGGATTGACTGTCTGCAATTAGGTAGATATTCTCAAATCCAGGTAGGGTCAGTTTTTGGGTTAGTGCATTTATTGATAAGAATTTTATGGTTTGCACTGTCAAAGGCTATTTATAAACCTAATGATATATGCAGAGAGATTCTTTTCCTCTAAATAACTGCAAAGTTTATTAGTAAATTTGAGCAGTGCGGTATCCATAGACAGTGTTGGTCTCAAATCATGCTGATTTTCAGATAATAGTCTGATTGTCTCCAGAAATGACATTAACTGGCTAGCGACATTTTTTCTAATAGTTTAGAGAAAGTGCATAGCATGGAGATGGGACGATAGTTTGTCACATCTTCTCTATCCCTCTTTTTTACGTAAAGGAATTACATGTGATATTCTTAAAACCTTCTGGTAACAATGGAGGTGTTTACAGTTTTTGTGATATAATATACAATCACTGGTAGAGCATCTCTGCTGAATCAAAAGGGTATATTATCTGGACCATAAAAACCAGAGTGTCTTAGGTATTTTATGGTAATAATTATGGTAGGACAATCAACAGGATTGATCTTGAAATAATCTTTGATGCTTACATTGGAAGAACAGTGCTTTAAGTAATATCTCATATTCAATGAGTTGATGTTTTCTTGTGATTTCTCATATATTTTTGCCAACATTGGTAAAATAGTTGTTAAAGTTTTCCACTTTGCCTTTTATGTCAATAATATTGTCATGACCTCTCGAAGTAGACTTTCCATTAGGTATAATAATTTTTATCTCTTTCCATGTTGCTGCTGCATCATGCTTAGAATCATTAAACTGTTTTCTTTAGAATTGTTTACTTATTTTAATGAAGGATCTGACACTTTTTTTTCTGTTTTATAACGGTCACAGAGAGTCATATCATATTTCTTCATTTTTAGTTCTTTTTGTATTTGATTCCTGATATGCATTGCCTCTTCAATGTCATTAGTTAGCCAGGGACTGAGGGGTGGGTTATATTTCTTGTTTTCATGGGTGCTAAATTATTTAGGCTTTCATGAAAGACTTTTGTTAGAATTTCAACTTGTGTTTCGAATATTATTAAGAATATGACAATTGTTAATTAATGCTACACAAAAGATAGTATGGAAGAATTTTTAAGGAAGCGGAATTTCTTTAAAAGAGGCTTCTTTCCGGGCTTGTTTATGTATAGCGTAGCATTACAGAGTTCAAGATCTACAATTGGGCAGAGAAGTACGTCCTAATAGGGTACACTTTATTTGTTATTATCAGATCGATTGCAGTTCCAGAATTAGGCGTTATATGGGTCGTTTTGGTCAATATTTGTGTTAACTTCACAGTGATGATCACCCTCTTCATTTTGTTATATGATGAGAGCAAGTCATTATTAAAGCCACCAAGAATATATAGGGGTTTGTGGTGCACACAGATATTTCTCAATATTCCAAAAATATGATTTAATGAACTGGAAGGTGCTTTTGGGTGTCGGTAAACACACCATATAATGCAAGATGGTAGTCTCTAATACCCCACAGTGATGCATATATCTTCGAGCTCCCAATTTTTTTTT
>JAXCGZ010019120.1:17500-42500 GCA_037179515.1 Halocaridina rubra
TTTGATTTCCCATGGGATGACTACTGCTTTCAGTCCCGCAACCCTGATCAGGCAGCTCTAAAAGTTGCCGAGATCATGACCGTGGGAATGGAGGCGTACATCTCCTCTTCTACAAAAGCTTTCTCTCCCCCTAAACCTTGGTTTGACAGTGCCTGCTCCATGGCTATCCAGGCTAGGAATCGGGCTCACCGATCTTACCAAGCCTCTCCTTCCGATTTAACTCGCTCTGCTTTTATTATAGCTAGGAATCGCTGTACTGCTCAGATTCGAAGGTCTAAGGCTTCCTTTATAAGAGGAAAAGTTGATGACCTTAACTCCTCTCCCACTGACAAATGCTTCTGGTCCTTAGCCAAAAACCTCTCCAAAAACCTTTGTAACTCAAGCTTTCCCCCTCTCATTCGTTATGATGGTTCTATAGCTTGCTCTCCCATTGACAAAGCCACTCTCTTTGGCTCTCATTTTTCTGCCAACTCCTCTATCAACGATTCCAGCGCACCTGCTCCTCAGTCTTTACCCCTCTCTAACCCTATGCCCTCCCTTATCCTTTCTTCATGCAAAGTTCATAAGGTTCTTCGCTCGCTAAAGACGAACAAGGCATCTGGTTCCGATGGTATCCCAGCAAAGTTCCTTAAGGAGTTTGCAGATGAACTGGCTCCCGTGCTTTGCCGTCTTTTTCGCCTCATTCTGTCAACCAGTATCGATCCTTCATCTTGGAAGCATGCTCTAGTTCAACCTGTTCCTAAGAAGGGTGACCGCTCTATTCCTTCTAACCACCAACCTATTGCCCTAACCTTCTCTATTGCTAAAGTTTTCAAAACTTTGCTCAATTCTCACTTCTTGAAACGCCTTGAATCTAACTCACTTATCTCCGATCACCAGTACGACTTCCGCAAGGCAAGATCGACTAGTGACCTCTTGTCCTATCTTAATCATGTATGGTCATCTTCTCTGAGGAACTATGGGGAATCCTTTGTCATCGCCCTTGATATCTCTAAGGCTTTTGACAGAGTTTGGCACAAGGCTCTGTTGGCCAAACTCCCTACTTATGGCTTTACCCCTTCTTTCTGTTCTCTGATCTCCAGTTTTCATACTGACCGTTTTATATCTAGTTGTTGCTGGTGCGACATCTAGCCCTTTCTCTGTTACCAGTGGTGTTCCACAGGGCTCTGTTCTTTCACCAACTATGTTCCTTCTCTTCATCGATGATCTTCTACAATCCCCATCTTCCTCTCTTCTTCATGCCTTTGCTGATGACGCTACCCTTCACTTTTCATCTGCCTTTTCTTCACAACCTTCATCTGCTACTCATAATCAATCTCGTATCACTCTTTCTTCTACTCTTAACTCCGATTTGCAGAAAGTATCTGAGTGGGACACTCAAAATTTTGTTAAATTCAATGCCTCCAAGACACAGTTTCTGGCTATCTCCTTATCTTCTCTTCCTGATAACCCTTTTGTCTTCGAAACTAATGAAATTTACCCTCTTAACTCTATCAACATATTAGGAATCCAATTAGCCTCTAACTTGTCTTGGAGGAATCACATAATCCTAATTTCTAAATCTTCATCTAAAAAATTGGGGGTTTTGTTTCGTTTTCGTCATTACTTTTCCTCTTTGCAGTTACTTAAAATTTACAAAGGTCTTATCTGTCCCTGCTTAGAATACTGCTCACACATCTGGGGTGCTTCTTCCTTTACTTATCTTCTTGATAGGGTTGAATCTAAGGCAGTCAGACTCATTAATGATTCTTCTCTTACTTCTAACCTGGATTCTCTCTCTCTTCGCCGTAAGGTATCTTCTCTTTCGCTTTTCTATCACTACTACTTCCATCGCTGCTCTGATGAGTTGGCGAGTTGCATCCCTCCCCCCACTGCCAAGGCCGCGTAGCACTCGCCAAGCGGCCTCATCTCACAGGTACTGTGTGGAGATTTGTAGCTTGCGGATTGGTCGGTGCAGCGACTGCTTCTTCCCATCTACCTCCAGACTCTGGAACTCTCTTCCTCCTTCTGTCTTTCCTAATTCTTATGACCTTTCATCCTTCAAAAAGCAGATCTATCATCATCTCAGAGCCTAGTCCACCATATCTCTGGGTCCTCTGTACTTTGACTGTTTTTTTCTGTCTGTCGTTTTCCTTTGTGTGCCATTGCCCCATCTCTGCCTTGTCTTTAACCTTTTTCTTTTCCTTCGTCTCGGTATTTTCTCGTGCCCGGGACTTTACTGATGAGGGCAGTTTTTGCCTGTCCCGGTGTCACACTCATAAAAAAAAAATTGCACCAGTCTGATGAGTTTCTCTGGTATTTCGAATTATCTCATAATGTTCCACAAGGATTCCCGATGTATGCTGTAATAGGCTTGCTTAAAATCAATGAAGACATGCCAGCTTTCTTTATCATACTCTCTATATTTTTCAAGAATATTTCTTACTGCAAACATGTGATCGATCGTCGATTTATTGCGTCTAAAACCAGCTTGGTATTCTCCCAGTATATTTTCACAGAGTGCATTTTGTCGTTCATATAAAACTGTAGCTAATATTTTGTATCCAACTGTGAGGAGGCAAATTTCTCTGTAGTTAGCACATTCTGTTCTCTCTCCTTTCTTGTGTATCATTATCATGATACCTCCCTCCCACTCCTCTGGCATTACTTCAAGGAGCAATATATATTTCACTACTTTAATTATTCTTGATGTAATCTCCTTCCTCCATATTTAATCAGCTCGGCATGCACATCATCAATCCCTGCGGCCTTGTTGTTTTTCATGTTCATAATCGCTCTCAATATTTCCTCATCGCAGGGCATGTCCTCGTCTTCATCTTGTACTCTATTGTCTATTTCTCTTCTCGTTACTGGCAGTTGTGGTTCTGGCCAATTTAAAAGTTCTTCAAAATGCTTTCTCCATCTATCCTTAATCTGTTCTTCACCAGTAAAATATTCCCCATTTTTAGTCTTAATCATTCCCAATCTCGGCTGATATCCTTTCTTGATCCCGTTGATTCCATGGAACTGAGCTCTAACTCTACCCTCTCGTCTATATCTCTCTATTTTCTTAAAATTCTGATTCACAGCCTCTCGTTTATTCCTCCTATTAATTCTACAAGCATCTGCTCTAGCTTCTGTGAATTCTCTTCTCTTGTTAATATTCTCTCTATCGTCAAGCCATTCAATTCGTGATTTACTTCTCTTTAAGGCAGCTCTCTCACAATCCTCTCCAAACCATCACTTCCTTCTTCTTATTCTGGAAGTACCTATTGTTTCCTGGGCAGACTTAAAAGCAATGTCCCACACATTACTCCAATTAACATCTTCCATGTTCTCCATATTTTCAAGAGTGCTAAACTTATTTTCCACTGCTATTTGATACTGTATTCGTTCATCTTCAGCTTAAGCTTCTCAACATTTAGAACTTCTTTCCTGGTAGAGCTCTTTCTTCTTACAGCCAGTTTTACAAACACTTTAGCCACGAGTAAGAAATGGTCTGAGTCACAGTCTGCCCCCCTAAAGGCTCTTACATCCATCAATGCAGATCTAAATTTTCTTTTAACCATTACATGGTCTATTTGATTTATGGTGTTTCCATCTGGATATATCCATGTGCCTTTGTGTTTATTCTTATGTGGGAATACGGTGCCCCCAATTACTAGTTGTATTCTGAAGCAAGTGTGGCCATCCTTATCCCATTATCGTTGCTAGATCAAGTAAGCTGCGCTTACCAATTATTCCTTAAAAGCTTCAGTTTCTCTTCCTATTTGTGCATTCATATCACCAAGAACTATTAACACATCATGTCCTGGAACTCTATTTAAAACTTCTTGTATTTCATCATACCACTGGTCTTTAACATTTTCCTCACTAACCTCAGTTGGAGCATGTACTGATAGCACCGTGACCTTAAACCACTTGGCCTCAATTCTGATTCTTGCAATTCTACTGCTAATACTCTCAAACTCTTTCACAACTGTATAAAGCTTTTTGCTGATATAAAATCCTACTCCCTCCTCGTGTCTCCCATCTCTTCTCCCACCGTACATCATTACTCCTTTATCCTGCATGAACCTATTTACTCCTGCCCATCTAATCTCCTGTAAGGCAGCTATGTCTATTCCATACCTCACCAACTCACTCTCCACATTTGCAGCACCTCCTGGTCTATACATACTTCTAATATTCCATGATGCAAGCCTTACAGGTGTCTTCCATTTCATTATCCTATTCGAAGCAAGGAAGTCAACAGAAGGTCCGTCCATATTTACTTCTTGTATGGTTTCTATAATAATGCTACTTTTACAGAGAAGGGTTGTTAGCCCCTCTCCAACCTTCCCCATTAGCCAGGGCTTAGGACCGGCATGAGTTATCCAGATGGAATACCCCATGGCTGGGGTATATGTATATATATATATATATATATATATATATATATATATATATATATATATATATATATATATATATATATACTTGTAAAACTATAAATTTTTTAAACTAAAAATAGGGCTACAGATTCAATCTATTCCGCATGTTTGCTTATTCCTATTACCTGTGGAATATCTCCCAGGTGGGTAATATGTGAAACACAATATCAGTAGTAATTGAAAACAACTGCTGTATACCATACTAAATGTACAAATTCATTTAATGCTCATCAAAAGCCCTATATAAAAGAGTAATTTTCAATCAGCACAAACTGGAGATTGAGTAAGTTTTTCCGACCTACTACAACAAATATTCTTACTAAATTGGGGAGGAACTGCAGAGATGGCATCCATTCTACCCTCTTGGTCAAATCCTTTAATTTATTACAGGTGATATCTAAAAGTATAACGTTCTGGAAACTACATTTTGATATTATATATAATTGGCAATATATTCAGCCCTGTTCAGCTCTGTACTTTATAATCCTATGCACTATATTACAGTTTTTGTTACTGTTTTTAATAATCTGAATAGGATATGAACATTGTTCGATAGAGTTCTGAACACACTGCAATCCAGACTGTAATGATAATAATAATAATAATAATAAAAATAATAATAATAATAATAATAATAATAATAATAATAATAATAATAATAATAGTAATAATAATAATAATAATAATAATAATAATAATAATAATAATAATAATAATAATAATTATAATAATAATATATAATAATAATAATTAATTAATAATAATAATAATAATAATAATAATAATAATAATAATAATAATAATAATAATAATAATAATAATAATAATTGTGAAGGATTTCCTGTATGTTATTACCTTCGATAGTAGAATCCCCCTAACTTGGATAGCCTGTCACGGCTTCGGTAGAGGCACACAAACAATTTCTAAATAATTTCCTTTACCAGTAAAAATATAACAAATATCACATGCATAAGTAAACATGCAAATACTCACAATGGGGTTTTTTGAACTGTTGGTATATGAAATGATAAATAAACTCTCCTCACCTTAGATTATAAAGTTCCCAGACAGAAAAATATAATTTTTATTCTTCCCACGACTTTTCTACTTAAATGAGCTCATTACCCTCATGAGCTATGCTTACTGCCAATGGAGAAGTGAACAATTCAAAGGGATATTTTTGGTTAAACACTGTTAAAAACGTGAAATTTCTGTATTCATCTATTCCGAAGCCTAGATGTCGGTAATGAGAATGACAATCTTCAAAGGAATCGTAAATAAACATGAGAGTATTGTCACACATTGGCCCGATTTCTTAAACAGTGTACACTTAGGATACCATATTGTTAGTTAGGCTGGCGTCACACATAACCAAAACCCCCGACCCGACTCTTAAGACCACGTTCCGACAGAGATCCGGAAGATTTTTTAGCCGACAGGTGCATTCCTGTGCCTGTCGAAAGTGCGTCGTACGTCCGGGTAAGTAGTCCTATGGATAGTAATTGCAATCGTACGGAGTAGTTTGGACGCATAATTTAGCGTACGACTAATCGTACGCAAACGTAAGTCTCATCATAGAAAAAGGGAAATTTAAATTTTTTACCGTTATGACTGGGCCAACCATGCTCCCGACGCTCCCTACCCATTGTAGGGGAACGTACACGTTTGTAAGGGGTTGTACGCAGTCGGGGGGAATACTGTAATTCCCCCGAAGGAAGGGTATCGTGGCAAGAGAGAATGGTTTAAAGAACGACGTTTGTAACTTTAATTTTAGCATTTTATTCCCATATAGATATGTAATTTATTTTAAGTCATTTGTTTTTCACATATTACAATAACTGATCTTAATATGTTTCATTTTCATTATTTTTTACTGAGAAGATATTAAGTTTAATATTTTACATTTAATAATGTAATAATGTTTCATCTTTGTCATTCACAGAATCCTTCAAATGTAAGTTGTATGTACTGGTAAACGCAAATAAAAAGTTATTTGGTATAGTTATATTTGCCCTTACTTTTCCATTTATATAATTATGTTAGAATTGATCCTAGTGAACAATAAATATATAGAATATATATATATATATATATATATATATATATATATATATATATATATATATATATATATATATATATATATATATATATATATATATATATATATATATACTCTCTCTCTCTCTCTCTCTCTAGAGAGAGAGAGAGAGAGAGAGAGAGAGAGAGACTCTCTCTCTCTCTCTCTCTCTCTCTCTCTCTCTCTCTCTCTCTCTCTCAAGAAGAAGATGAAGAAGAAGAAGAAGAGAGAGAGAGAGAGAGAGAGAGTCAAAGTCAAAGTCAAAGTCAAAGTCAAAAACTTTATTCCATCAAAAATGGCTATTACATGATAAGTAATCTAATTACAAATTACAATGTAAAATGTCAAAATAAAACAAATGAAATTTGCAAAGCACAAAATCAAAAAATTTACACATTGAAATATGCATACGTACACTTCGTCTACCCAATGGGAGGATAATAATGAGACTAAAATCACTTATTAAGTAGGTGATTTAAAAGATGAGATTTAAGTGAGGGTAATGTTTGGCAGCTTCTTAAGTTTGCGGGTAAAGAGTTCCAAAGTCTCGGGCCCATTACATTTAAGGCTCTTGCCCCAATATCAGTGGAAGTTCTGGGCACGTAAAAAGAATTCTGATATCTGGTGTTGACGTTATTGATACGCACTTGATTAACTGTTGGCAATGAGAAGAGCCATTCCGGTAATATTCCATGATTTATTTTAAAAACTAAAAGACAGATATTATATATGAACTTCATGTCCATCCTTAGCCAACCCAATCTCTCAAAGAGGGGAGTCACGTGATCATATTTATGCACCCCCCTATGGCAACTCTTGCAGCAAAATTCTGGAGCCTTTTCACTCGTAACATCTGGGTCTTAGTCGTGGAACCCCAAACACTTAGACAGTAGTTGAGACTACTTAAAATCAATGTTTGTACTACAATTACCCTACAATCAGGCTCGAATCTTTCATAGACTCTGTTCAAGTAAATAAGGGTCCCGTTCACTTTTTTATGTAGTTCATCGATATGAAAATTAAATGTCATGGTACTGTCCATAATAACTCCTAGATTTTTAACCTTATTAGATGGGAAGAGTGAAACATTGTTGAAATTAATACTGATGTTAAAAGGAATGCGGGACAGGTATTGATTTGATCCAAAAATAACGAATTTAGTTTTATTTTCGTTCAGTAAAAGACCATTACTGTTAAAATAACTTTTGGCACAGTTTAATATATCTTCAGCCCTTTTTAAGATTTCAGGAATTCTATCAATGTCACCAGTAAGCATAATCTGGGTGTCAAAGAACAAAAAGGATTCAACTTCACAGGATACAAAGCGTTCACAATACCATCAGACAACCATACCAACAGAGGACTAATAACTCTAGTCAAAAACTGCATCCCAGCCACCAACATCAACCCTCCAAGCTGCGGGGAAAACGTGGAGATCCAGGCTGTCAGAATACAGCTTCTAAACCAAAACTTAACAATATATAACATATACAAGCATATAAACGGCCTCTTGGAGGGTGGAGAGCTCTTTGCAACTGCTGCTGAGGAGCCATCCTTCATAGGTGGCGATTTCAATGCCCATCATACAATTCTAAACTCAATAAGGCCAAATAATGATGACGGCGAACATATTGCTCATCTTCTGGATGAATTCCCCAACATCAATCTTATAAACAGTGGGGTTCCAACACATGTACGAGGAGGAAGACTAGACCTGTCCTTCATAACCTCCTCCCTCTCTCCCCACACTGACTGGAGCATACATCCTCACCTCATGAGTGATCACTATGCCACTCAGACAGGCATCCAACTGCCTAAACTTCCACCTACTCCACCTCCTCCTCCCAAGTGGAATCAAAACTTGGCAAACTGGACAAAATTTCAGCAATCATTAACACAGTGGCATGCAAATTACACTGCACCTGAAGACATCAACATCCTAGCAAAAGATTTCATCTCCGCCTTCCACAAAGCAGCCGATGATGCCATACCAAAACACAAACCACCAAAAAGGGAATATAAAGATGCATGGTACTACTGTCAAGAAGTGAAAGAGGCCAACCAAAGATTAAATAGGGTCAGGAAGCTATATAGGAAAAGACCCACAGATGCTAATAGAGCAGTACTTCGGGAAGTGGTCACAGACACCCACAAGACTGTCTCAAAAATCCGGACTGACAAATGGCTTGAATGGTGTGCCAACCTAAACCAGCACACCAACCTCACAGAGCTATGGCAAATGCTCAGGAGAGTGTCCGGAAAAAAATCAACCAAAATACCCACGCATCCAAAACCAATGGAGGAAGCAGAAAGACTTGCAGACACGTTTTCCAGCCGCTCAGCAACCCAACAACTTCCACCAAGTACAATTAGAATCCAAAATGACCTAAGGCTACAAAGATGGGACATCATAAATCATGCCTGCGATCAAGAAGATGAGACAGATGCACCATTCACCTCTCAAGAACTCAGAAACACCAAACATAGAGGGAAAGACACTGCCCCTGGTGCAGACGGCATCACCTACTCAATGATCAACAACATGGGCACTGCAGGTGAAGCCGCCTACCTCCATCTGACAAACAGCACTTACTTATTAAGGATGTGGCCAAAAATCTGGAGTCAACAAGATATTCAGCCTATCCCAAAACCCAAAGACCCAACGAATCCACGACCCATTTCGCTACTAAGCTGTTTGGAAAAAACAGCAGAAAAAATGGTGCTCAAAAGATTAAAATTCAAAATAGGCCCCTTACACCCTCACTTGTATGCCTACAGAGATAATGTAGGCACCACACAGTGTATCATGGATGTCCTCAGCTGCATTAACAACAAGGCCGCAGTCGTAGTCTTCTTAGATCTTGAGAAGGCTTTTGAACTGGCTAATCCTGCAGCCATCCTGAGCTCCCTAGCAAAAAAGGGAGTTAAGGGACATCTACTAAGTTGGGTCTCAAACCATGTCAGAAACAGAGAGGCTAGAGTAAAATTCCAAAGGCATCTATCAACTTACAAGAAATTAGAAAATGGTACCCCACAAGGAGGCATCCTCAGTCCACTGCTTTTCAATGTACTGATGGAGAACTTCTTTCAACTTCAACTACCCCAAGGAGTAGACATCTTCATCTATGCCGACGATGTAGTCTTCATCAGCAGAGGAGGCAATAGATTAGCAAGCGCTCAAAAAGCAGTAAACCTATTCCATCAGAAAAGCAAGGAGCTGGGGCTCAAAATCAACGGAAACAAAACAAAAGCTATGGCCATAAAAACTCCAGTACCACTAGCCCCGATCACCCTAGACAATGGAAACATAGAGTGGGTGGATACATTCATGTATCTAGGAGTTTACATAGACAGGCATCTCACCTTCAAACCTCAGATCATATATCTCAGAGAAAGAGCTCACAGCAGACTAACCCCTATGAGATATATGACATCTCTCCAAGAAGGAGCAGGTATTCAGGTCCTAAGGAAATTTTATACAGCCACCATTAGATCCCTGATTACCTACAGCGCCCCAACCCTAGCCAACCTCAATGCACAACAAATCTCCACCATTGAAGTGATCCAGAACAACGCCATGCGTTACATGCTGGGGGCTCCTATGTGGACCAGGATATGCAACCTACAAATGGAAACAAATCTACCTCCCTTAATTAGCTGGATAAACGTTTCCAACACAAACTCCATAACAAAGGCTCTGCTATCCGAAAGGAAATCCCACACGCAAACAAGGCTGAAAGATGCCCTCAACAAACATCCTGACCTCCCCATCCCAAACAGCTATGCCGGCCACCTTCTGAAAAGTATTCACAAATGCAACATGGCATCTGAACTGACAAGAATAAACTTAGACAAGCCTTGCACCAACTACAAGCCACTAGTCCCATGGAGAGCACACCCTGCAAAATTCAACACCACTAGTCTTCCTGATAGTAAGAAAGCCTGTTCAAAGATACAACTGCATGAAGCAGCTCTAGCTGCCATCGCTGAAACCAACCAAGAAGAAGGCGTCTCCTATTACACAGATGGTACTGTCAATGCTGGTATCCCTGCAACTGGAGCGGCAGTCTACTCGAAGAATTTTACAGCCTCCTGGAGACTTTCAGACTCCTGCTCCACTCTGCAAACTGAGTTATTTGCCATCAAAATGGCT
Source organism: Halocaridina rubra (assembly GCA_037179515.1). Classification (NCBI taxonomy): domain Eukaryota; kingdom Metazoa; phylum Arthropoda; class Malacostraca; order Decapoda; family Atyidae; genus Halocaridina; species Halocaridina rubra. The sequence goes on from JAXCGZ010019120.1 coordinate 28,146, forward strand.
CTGCACAACTCAATTGAAAAAGGACAAGGACCTGTTACGATACACACCGACTCACTCTCCTCTGTCCAAGCACTACAGCAGCAGAAGTTCAAAGAAAACATCAACCTAATCAGCACGGTCCAAACACTGCTAGTGCAACATCAAGAACAAGGAAGACCAGTAACCATCAACTGGATACCCAGCCATATCAACATCCCTGGAAATGACAAGGCTGATCAACTTGCCAAGGATGCCGTCTTATGCCACAGCATACAGCAATCTATACAACCCAGTCTTCAACAATACAAATCAAAAACCAAGCAGGCACTACAGAGATCAAAGCAGGAAAACCACAGCTACTGGGTCAACAGAGGCTCCTACTCCGCCACGTGGTACAGGGAAGCAACAAAGCTAGAGCCCCCACCGGTATCCAAATACACCCCAAGGAGTCTGGCTGTCATGATAGCTAGACTCAGGCTAGGCTACAAATGCTGCTGGGAAATCATTGAGAACCCCAGAAAAGAGTGTGCACACTGTCAAATGATAACTGATAAGGCCCTGCTGCATTATCTTTTAGAATGTCCAAAGACAAACAGCTTAAGGAACGGATTAAACATGGAACCACAACACACCAATGCGACAGTTCATGCAGCGAAAATTGTTAAGGAAATACTTGACAACATAGAAACACATCTCACCACCTTGGAAACTTTCGAACCACCAAGGTGATAAAACAAACCAAGAGGTATAACCTCTAACCTACGGGCCGTTCTTTGAACAAGGGCCCGTGCCAACACAAGGTTGGCTTTAACCTCAAACAACAACAACAACAATGGGTGTCATCAGCATACATAACAAGTAGGCAATCTCTTATAAATTGAGGTAAATCATTAACATATATTAAGAAAAGCAGAGGACCCAAAATTGAACCCTGAGGAACGCCAAAACTGATATCTAAAGAAGAAGAGAGAGTCGAGCCCATTCGAACTGATTGAATTCGATCTTTCAGATAATTTTCGAACCAAAATGAGTCAACATGAACTTTGGAAAGTTTTCTCATTAGCATTTGATGGTGTACACTGTCAAATGCTTTAGACAAATCTAACAATAATAAAAGTGATATTTTCTTATTTTCAATATTACTATAAATTTTATCAGTAATTTTAAGTAGGGCCGTCTCGGTCGAAAGTTTAGGCCGAAAACCGTGTTGTTCTTCAAATAATAGACAATTTGATTCAAGGAAATTTATTAACTGGGTGGCAACTACCTTCTCAAGTATTTTAGACAGAATGCTGAGAAGAGAGATTGGCCTATAATTTTCAACATTATTAGTATCTCCACTCTTAAAAACGGGGATGATATAGGGATGCTTCCAGAGGTTAGGATAAATGCCTGTAACAATGGATGTATTAACAATGACTAAAATGAAAAATACTGTAACTGGCAATGAGTCAATTAGGAAGCGAAGTTGTATCCCATCGGAACCACAAGAGTTTGTTGGTTTGAGGTTCTTTATGATAAGAATAAGTGTGACTAAATCGATTGGGTGCGGTCTAAAATTATTGATAATATTTCTTTCAGCTGGAGGCTGGCAATTATGTGGTTGATTAATAATCAAGTCATTATTATCTTGGGACTTTTCATATGTGGACTTACCTATTTCAGCAAAATACTTATTAAAATCATTCACTCGCTTTTCCACATTATCACTGAGAAGGTCAGAATTTTCTAAGATTTCCTTATTTGCAGGAATTATTCTTTTTATAACATTCCAAGTTCCTTTGATATTTCCCTTATACTTGGAAAATTCTTCCCTGAAATGATTTTTCTTCTTTTCGGACAACATTGTTTTAGTAAGGTTTCTTTCTCTTCTATAGGCTCTTTCCATCTCGGAGTTTTGTCTATCAGATTTAAGTTGCCTTAGGAGGTCATCTCTCCTTTTCATTTCTCTTTTAACTGAGAGTCAATCCACGGGGCAGGAGGGCGTGTCATGACTTTGGTTGTAAGAGGGGCACATTCATTTAAACATCTCGTAAAAACATCAGTAAAAGTAGAAACTTGATAATTTACACAATCTGTAGTTAGTATTGAATTTAAAATGTTGTATTCATTAAGAAGAGTGTCGCAGAAACAATTTTGAGAATAATTCTCAAGAGATCGGAAAGTTTTAACAATTGGCGGTCTCTTTTCCTTCCTGACATTAACTGTAGCTATTAGAAGCTCGTGGTCTCCTACAGGACAAGGTAAGACATCGTGGTGAACTATAAAACTAGGTGTATTGGTAATTATAAGATCAATTAGGCTGGAGGAATTAGCGGTGATACGGGTTGCTTTATTCACAAGCTGATTTAAGTGGAGGGATTGAATTAATTTCCCCATTTTATTATTAGGAAGAAGGAGATTATCATTGAAGTCGCCTATAATAATGAGAGGTTTGCTCCTCAAACAGACCGACCGAAATACCTCGGAGATGTAATCAAAGGTGTCGTTGAGTGCATGTGGGTGTCTATATACACATCCCAGGATGAATGAAGGGAATTTCCTACTCTGAACAGTCAACCAAATGTCTTCGAGATGAGGAGGTCGCTCGACTTCAGGGGTCTTTAATAGGGAGACCGTTAGATGATTTCTTACATACACCCCCACACCCCCACCCCTACCGCCATCAAATCGATAAAAAGAATACTCAGGTATAGCAACAAAACCAGACTGCATATTAGATTGGAGCCAAGTTTCACAAACACACATTATATCCACGTTATTTTCTCTGATCATTAGTGCAATATTTTCGAAATTACCCAAAAGTGATTGTGCATTGATGTGTTGTATGTTTATGAAATGTTTCAATAAGCCTGTATTACAATGTGATTGCTATATATTTAAGGGACATAATCTTGTTTTATGGCCATGTTCACGGCAGTGACCACATTTAAGTCTATAGTTAAACCAACAGTGGGAAAGATCATGGTTTATTTCCCCACAGTTTGAACAGGGCTGTCGACGACTGTAGAGCTGCTGCAATTTCTCCCTCTCCCGGGGACGCTGGGGGTAGCGCCGTGGTTGGTCGAGATCGTAAAGACTGTGATTCATCCTCGAGTCTCGTCTCCATCCTCGAATACCAGGTGGGATTTGACGATTCTGATGACGAAAATCCCGGGTATGACGTCCATCCGAATGCTGTTGAGGATCCCTTCTAGAATGCTGATCGTTGCTACTTTCTTGAGAGACGTTTCTGATTTCATTATTATTTCTTATTGAGGGGAGCTGGCGATGCCGGTCGTAGTTTCTGTTCCTGTATGTGTTATTTTGACTGTCGTTATTGGCCGTGACCGGTCGTTGTTGCCGCTGCAATACAGAAGCATATGTAGTAGGTATGGTTTGGTATATGATTTCTTCCCAGTTGTTGCTTAGTTTGAAGAATGGGCATTGCTTAGCAATTATGTTCAATAACCTGATGACGCCAAATCTGTTGAGAGCATCCCCCTTATCATTTACATCATAACACATCCGATCAACGTCGCCGGTACCAAGCCTGAACTGCAGATTAGTCTTGATAACTGAAACCCCATTGGTCTCACTCCAAGTTGCTAGTTGATTATTGAAATAGTTGATCTTTTCATCGAACTCTTCGACTCTAAGGACAGGTGCTACTTCACATATGTGTATGCTCATCTCCTCGTTCACCTCCTTGAGATCGGTTATGAGAGAACCCAATCTATCAAGGATATCCACAGGCTGAGACCCATTAAGGATGTCTTGAATACCGCAGTATAAGATGCAATATTTAGGAGCCCATCGAAGTTTCTCTGAGACCCAACAATTTATGAGATCTATATTAGCTCCTTCTATAGTTTGAACGGAGCATTGTTGGTTCAAGTCTGACATATGGACAGGGGAGAGGTTTGTGTCACCCAGAAGCAGGCTTCCCTCAGGTAGGGGCCGGGTAGGGGTTACACCCTGCGGTTCCGGTGTCGTCTGCTGTGAGTTGTATGTTCCCTGAAGTAACCCGACTTGTTCTTCCAGTGAAGAGATACGATCATTTAACTTGTTGACTGTGATTGTGAGTTTATCGATAACAAGATCTCTGACTTTTATTCTCTCTCTCATTTCTTCAATGTCTCTCATTTCCTCTTGAGGAGCTAATTCACAGTTATCAACATTACTCTCTGAATCGTTTGTTAGTGACGATCTATGCTTTTCAAGAATCATATCAATGAGTTTATCTTTCGTGTGCCAGACCCTTGTGATACCTATTTCCCGACAGTGCTTTTGTAATTCAATTTTTGTATAATTATCATTGAGGAATTCCCAAGTAGGGTTTTCCAAAGACACTAGGTTTTCAATAGAAGACATTATAATATGAAAAATACAAAACACTAAGATTAAAATACTTTTGCCACTGGCAGCGCTTGTAGATGTTCTTACTGCGCATGCGCAGAATTTGAAAAAAATTAAATGTGAGCCCTTTACGGGAAAATTTGATTATCTTAACTTAAAATAAAACTAAGTTCATAAATTCAAAAACTTAAGAGACACATTTTCATTGTTCTAAAACACTTCACAGGGTCACAGAGGTACATAAAATACACAAAGGCAGTTTAGAAAACACGAAAAACCATGAAAATATCAGGAACGTAAACAAACATGCTTACCCATGCGAGAGAGAGAGAGAGAGAGAGAGAGAGAGAGAGAGAGTAGAGAGAGAGAGAGAGAGAGAGAGAGAGTAGAGAGAGAGAGAGAGAGAGAGAGAGAGAGAGAGAGAGAGGAGAGAGAGAGAGAGAGAGAGAGAGAGAGAGAGAGTAAGAAGAAGAAGAAGCTCTCTCTTTCTCTCTCTCCTCTCTCTCTCAGAGAGAGAGTTCTCTCTCTCTCTCTCTCTCTCTCTCTCTCTCTCTCTCTCTCTCTCTCTCTCTCTCTCTCTCTCTCTCTCTCTCTCTCTCTCTCTCTCGCTCTCTCCTCTCTCTCTCTCTCTCTCTCTCTCTCTCTCTCTCTCTCTCTCTCTCTCTCTCTCTCTATATATATATATATATATATATATATATATATATATATATATATATATATATATATATATATATATATATATATATATATATATATAATATATATATATATATATATATATATCTGAGAGAGAGTCTCTCTCTCTCTCTCTCTCTCTCTCTCTCTCTCTCTCTCTCTCTCTCTCTCTCTCTCTCTCTCTCTCTCTCTCTCTCTCTCTTCTTCTTCTTCTTCTTCTTCTTCTTCTTCTTCTTCTTCTTCTTCTTCTTCTTCTTCTTCTTCTTCTTGAGAGAGAGAGAGAGAGAGAGAGAGAGAGAGAGAGAGAGAGAGAGAGAGAGAGAGAGTCTCTCTCGAAGAAGAAGAAGAAGAAGAAGAAGAAGAAGAAGAAGAAGAAATATATATATATATATATATATATATATATATATATATATATATATATATATATATATATATATATATATATATATATATATATATATATATATATATATATATATATATATATATATATATATATATATATATATATATATATATATATATATATATATATATATATATATATATATATATATATATATATATATATATATATATATATATATATATATATATATATATATATATATATATATATATATATATATATATATATATATATATATATATATATATATATATATATATATATATATATATATATATATATATATATATATATATATATATATATATATATATATATATATATATATATATATATGGGATATTTGTGAAAGTATAACCCTGATTTATATATTTGGAGCAGGAAAACTGAACGCCCAGGACTGGGGTGTCAGAAATGAGACCACGCATGCGCGCGCTGTCTTTTCGTACTGCGCTGCCAGACGTATAAGCGAATTTTTAAATTTTTAACGGTTCCAGACCCGGAGAACTGCGTACGCCGGGTAGGATCGATCCTCTGGTTTGTACGCGGGCGTACACCTTCTCCTACGCCCGCGTACTATCAAGAAGATCGATCTTACCCGTCATACGCAGTCTTCTACGACTGATTTGGTCTTCCGAATCACGGAGATTATTGGGTGCAGCAGCCAATTATCGTAGGCCCTCCACGACGGTTCAGGACCCCCTCGAGTTTTTTAAACTACGTAGGACCGTTAGGAGTACGTCATACGCAGACGAAAAATTACACCCGATTATCGTAATGACGTCATTGCTGCCGGGAGGATTCCGTCTTTAGACGGTTTTAAGAGTCGGGTCGGGAATTTTGGCTATGTGTGACGCCAGCCTTAGCTAAGACGCACACAAATGGATTTCATAATAGCATCTGACGCGGTTATGTGTATGGCTAGGATCTCGTACGGGATCCTAGCCATTTGTGTGTGTCTAGCTAACTAACAATATGGTATCCTAGGTCTACGCTGTTTAGAAATCGGGCCATTGTCAGGAATCACAAAAAATCTCAATCACGACCGAATTTACGTGTTTCGCGCGTTACCAAGCATAAGTATTCTGTTCGATACCACAGAAAAAATAAATAACTTAATTACTCCTACTGTACTTATGTGCACCATCAAGAATCACGGTAACAACTGTATTTCACGAGTCTCAACCACGACCGACACTACGTGTCAGATGAAAGTCCTAATACACTGCAGTGACCCGTAGGAGTACACATGGACAACTAATTATAAAGTCACAAATGAAACAATTCACAAAATTCTACCGTTCACATTTTCCATAGTCATTAGTACGAAATATCACAATGACATTGAGTATATTGTTCATATGGCACAAGAAAAATTATGTGAGGATATTGTAACTGGGACGAACTCTCTGTTTACACAAAAATAATCAACGATAGCAAGACTGATTTCACTCTCAACTTCTGAGCTATACATACACTATACATAAGAATATTTATACATACGTAATATAAATGACTACATATACATACCATGACTGTATATATACATCCATACATACATCAAAGCCACATAAGAAATAAACTTACATATTTACGTGGAAATAAACTCTTTTGAAATATATTCGAGGCATCCTGGGCCCTCAAAAAAAGTTTCTGTAAATCTAACAGTTGTTCATCAAAGATTAAACATACTCACAGTTCTTCAGCCTTTTGGGCAGCTTGATATTTAGGTCCTCCATAATTTGAAGATTCCTCATTGCATAATGCTGATAAAATATCTTCCCATGAGAGCTTTTCAGACCATGCTCTCTAAATAAGAATTTTTCCTCTTCTTGGCAAGGACAACATTAGACCTAAGGGATCAAACACTTTACTCATCAGTGTAAGAAGGTTTTGTTTGGGTAACACATCTCCTCCAACCTTCAGACCGTTCACCGATAACTTGTCTGCATTATCATCGCAAATTAAACTTAAGACTGATGCTTCAGGAGATCTAGATATTTCAGAAAAGTACTGACCCAGTACATTTTGAAGTCTTGCATTATTGGAATTCCATACTTGCAGTGGTGTTTCGGCCTTTCTCATCTCTAATTTTGCAGTATCGAATATATCAATCTGTTACTGTTGCAAGTCCCCAACAAAATATCTATACAGTAAGTCTCCAATATTTCCTCCAACTGTTCTACTAGAGATTTCATTCGTCCAAAGGCTCTCTGAAACTGTGTGAAAGAGGTGGGTGGATAGGCTTCCACGGAACAGAATCTGTACAACTTCCAAGTGTAGTTTTATCTTCATAGCTCATTTCTTGCTTATGTACCCTAATACTCTACAGCTCCCACAGCTCATTAACAGGTTATATGGCCTTTTCAATCAGCTCTTGAGAAGAAGCAGGCAATAATTTTATTCCTACTTACATAACAAGTAGGTTTTGTACATTACTGTGTTCATGATGAGTATCATGAGGAATAAGAGCACATAACATTACACCACCCAGTGTTTCCATCATATTATAAACACCACACAAATAAACTGATTGATATGTGAGGCACCAATGGCATTACCAATGCTCTCTAGTATATTACTAATTATATCTTCAAGAGGCAACTGTCGACCATTAGACTTTAACGTATTTGCAGCCTTTGATATTCCTAGGATGTGGATGATAATTAGCATGTCATCATCTTCGAGTAATTCATCTCTGGCTCCTTTTTGCCCAATCTTAATAACTGCAATTACAACAGGAAAACTTCCTCTTTCTGCTTCAGAAAGAAAGGCAATAATACCAAGAGTAATTTCATCTAGTGGACTCAATTTAAGCCAATCAGCTGATTCCCTGCTTGGATAGAAACACTGAAAACCTGTAGCAAAGGATAACCTAGTGTTTAACCAAAAACATCCCTTTGAATTGCTCACTTCTCCATTGGCAATAAGCATAGCTCATGAGGGTAAACTCTGTTTGACAATTCACCTTTGTACTGCATTCATAGTCATCACACCAACATGTTTTTTGTCCTCTTCTGAGTCAGAAAGTTCTTCTTCAACGCTTGATTTATCTTCAATATTTAACTATTCCCTGATTGTTCCCTTAAAAATGTATGCTCTTCAAACCATTTAGGAAACTTTTATTCTTGTGTGTAACACAGAGCTTCATAATGACCATTATTTTTACACCCCGTACAATCTAATCAAGTGTATATTCTTTTGCATATTAACTTGAATGAATTCAATTCGTACACTTGTTAATATCTCAATTTGTCTCTGCAGTCATTTATATTAACTACTTTATTACAAAATTCAGACTTATGACCTTGCAAACCACAGAATACACTTTCTGATTTATCATTTCCTCCCATTGCAACAGCAAAATAACTACCTATACTCTTTTTATAGGACTGGGTCTCATCTTCTGGGACGTTTGCGTTTCTACCTTTGCTTTATATATAGTGTTGTTGCCATCTACATGATATACATATTTTCCCAATCCTTGAAAAGTGTTTCAAATGAAGGATATTATGTGTTAATTTTCGTGCAAATCCAGCTCTCTACATCCTCTGATGATTTCATCATCACGAATTCTATAAAAACCCAATTAGTGTTCTTCATGCCTCTGTAATTTTTCAGTTTTCAAGTTATGGCTTCTACTTCCGCTTTGAATTTAAAAAATGATGAATTCTTGGAGAAGGATGTTGGTTACTTCAGCAATTTCCTCATTAAATATCGTACAGTCCAGTCCTTGCTAGCATGAACATCCTGCAGCTGTTGAATGCACTCATCATAGCTCTCACTAGCAAACGTATTCTAAATTTCTTCCATTCATCATAGTTAACAGAGAACTGTGATATATTTGTTTGAGGAAATCGAGGCGTGGGTTGTCCACTAGGGAGGCTTGGATTTTGGAACTGGGAATGCTAATACTCTTCGTAGCTCCTAACTTACCAGTCCTTTCTAGGACAGCTAAGCTAATCTTATTTACTGTTTTAGCTATACTTTCATGTTTTATATCTTCCTCGTCAGAATCCCTTTCAATATATTCTTCATATTTTTTAATCAAATCTTTGAAATCTTTGTCAGCATTTGATAACATCTTTCTAAATAAGCAACAGCAAGTATCTCATCATCTTTGGCAAGTTCTGTTTGACACAGAACACAATCACATTGAACCAATTTCCGAAGACGTTGTAATGCTTCAAGTGTAATAGACATACTGAAAAGGTAATATAAAATATAAGAGAATAACAAGCATATAGTTTATCTAATAATGTTATAAATTATCGTCATCAATTCTTACTCGGTTTGAAGAACCAAAAGCTATGGAGGGTTATCATCGACAGCAGAATTCCCCTAACTTGCAAGTCCTGTCACGGCTTCGGCCGAGGCACACAAACGATCTGTAAATCAGTTCCTCTAACAATAAAAATGTGACAAATATCACATGCAGAAGTATACATGCAAATACTTAAAAAGGGGCTCGCCTCACCTTAGATCACGGGTTCTCAAACCGGGGTTTGCAAGAAATTTTCCAGGATGGTTCACGAAACAGTAGTTTAAATAGAAATTCATTCTAAATTGCTTGTGATGTCGATTCTTCTTCTTAATAAAATCATTATAATATAAATAATATTTGTCAGTTGCAGTACCAATGTATACTGAAATAGTCTTACTATATTACAATTCCACATTCGGTGTCAGAATAATGAAGCTCAGGGGGTGCTTAATGGAAAAAGCTTGAGAACCTCCGCCTCAAATTATAAAGTTCTCATGGATAATGATAAAATTATCTAACATATATTCTACCTACGATCGTTCCACTTCAATGAGCTCATTCTATTCCTCACATGTAGCTATAAACATTGTTAGAAACATGTAATTTCTGTACTCATCTCTCTTGAAGCCTAAATGTCGGTAATGAGAACGATGATCTTCACAAGAATCGTAAATACACACTAGAGTATTGTCACTCATTGTCAGGAATCAATATACAGGGTGTCCACAAAGTCTGGGTACATAGGAAATTTCACTATGCAGAGCTATTCAATCGAGTTCACCTGAATTTTGTAAAGCGCATCAAATTATGCATTGAAAATGATGGAAATCATATTGAAAATATTATTTATTAACATTAGATTTAAATAAAATTGTTTTGTTTTAAAAGTATGTGTTAATCTGCTGTGTACCCAGACTTCGTCTGGGTACACAGCAGATTAACACATACTTTTAAAACAAAACAATTTTATTTAAATCTAATGTTAATAAATAATATTTTCAATATGATTTCCATCATTTTCAATGCATAATTTGATGCGCTTTACAAAATTCAGGTGAACTCGATTGAATAGCTCTGCATAGTGAAATTTCCTATGTACCCAGACTTTGTGGACACCCTGTATATATATTTCAATCACTAACGAATTTACGTTTTACGCACGTTACCAAGCGTGAGTATTCTGTATGATACCACACACAAAAAACTACTAACTTCAATTGCTCATTACTAAACTTTAGTGCACTGTCAAGAATCATGGTAACAACTGTATTTCACGACAGTTTCAACCACAACCGATTTTACATGTCAAATGCATGCCGTAACACATTAAGTGACCCGTAGAACTACACGGTAACAACTAATTATAGACTCACAAATGGAACAGCCACAAACAAACTAACAAACAAAACAAACAAACATTTATTTCCATTTTTGTACGATGGTTATTCTTATACAATCTCAAAATAACTTATAAGTAGATATATAATTGAACTAATAAGTAAGAGGGTAATACATACTGTTAAATTAAATAATGGTTTCCTAGAAAATAATAATACTGTAATAAAAATGCTAACAATAATGTCAATAATAAAGTAGTAGATCTGATATTTTTGGTAAAATTAACTTATAAATAGACATGTAATTAAACTAATAAATAAGAGGGTAATACATATAGTTAGATTAAATGTAGCTTTCATAGAAAACTCTATCGATCACATTTTTCGTAATCATTACTACGAAATTTCACAAGGACAATAAACATAGCGTTCATTTGGCACAAGCAAAATCATGTACCAACCATGTGCGAAGTTTGTATATGCAGAATTGCGTATTTCTTGTTGCTAGGAATGCATCTTGTCGAAGCACACCGTAACTGGAAAATATGTGAATTCATGGATATAATAATAATAATAATAAAAATAATAATAATAATAATAATAATAATAATAATAATAATAATAATAATAATAATAATAATAATAATAATAATAATAATAATAATAATAATAATAATAATAATAATAATAATACGCAGCTGTTAGACGCCTATGGTTTAACCTACAGTCAATTGTTGTTGCCTGCTGTGTTGTGTCACAGTTATTACTCATTCGAAATGGAGTGGACACAGACAGGTTGGAGCTGGGGACTAGAGGTTGTGTGCCCTTCCACTAAGTATTCTGAATTTTGCGATTAAGTCAAGGTAAATTCTATTTCTTACCACGGCAAGAATGTATTCTATAATAGTGTTAACAATCAATATGCCAAAAAGAATGAATTTTCTCTCATCGCATAAATGTGTTCACCGCTTTATGCGTCATAATCAGTTCCCGTATATGGGTGTGAGCATCGATAGCCTGGATTCCCCTCTTAATGTCCAACAGTGTGCTCGAACTCTAGTCGCTGCGTCTCGACTAGAACCCCCTACCACTGAGTTATCGTGGCCCCATTGCCCCTTAGCATAAATGCTGGTAAATATTTATTTTACCACCCCAACCAATTGATAATGGACTTTATGGTTTTCCAGTGGGTTTTGGTGGATTTCATTGGTTATAAAAGTCATATCTATCGTAAATAGCTTGACTTCCAGCCTCCATAAAATATGAGGAACATCGAGAGCATTCAGAATTTTGGTTCAGAAATATGATAAACGTTGGATATACAAACACCACTGGATGAACTTTATACCAAGAGCCACTTCAAAAGGGGAAAACATTAAAATTAGCAATTTCTGAGTGAAGTGAATACATAAAAAAAGAAAAATTAAAATATATAAAACCACAAAATATATAGTGTCAGTAATCTCATCGTTTGCTACATAGAAAAAGCTAACCTATTTTACCGAACTAAACCTAACCTCCCATATATATAGAATTCATGAGATTTTATCCTCCAAAGATGCATAATAGACATTATTGCAAATCAAATTATGTGTTTTCAGTGGTTTTGATGAGCTTTCAACATTTTGTATTTTCATTCCTCTAGAACTGCCAGTTTTCGAGATTTTCCTCCGAACCAAAACCCTTAAACCCCAATGCTTCTCCCTATTATTGATGGGGGGGAGGAGTTCAGGCTATCACAAATCTAGCATATTTTAAAGGAAATTATATTATATGAAAAAAAAACACACACACACTCGGGAAAACCGTATTGGCATTTATCAACTCGTTGGGTGTGAAAAGTCACAATTACTCAAGTTCTGTATGAAGTGAGGATAAGAATTTTCAACGTTATCCTTTCGGATTATGTTCAAAATGGCTAGAGAGTATAGTTAGGCAATTGAATCCTTCAGCTTGTCCAAAATTTGCAATTACTGGAATATATTTGCCATGGGATTTTAAGCTATTTATACAACCTAATAAAATATGATCTTTTTCTTTGTCAACTAATATGCCATCCAAGATGATAATTATATTCTTATTTTTATAGTAAGATTTTATTTATAGCGACCTGCACTGTATTCTCTTTTTCGTTCCAAAGGTGGGGTCTGTGCCTACTGCACCACTTAACACTCTTGATGCAAGGCTCATGGACCTTGAATCTCCTAGCTCTGATGTTCTCTGGCTAAAATTCTATCTCTCCACTACGACTATATTTCTTTGCTTCCGCTATTGTTCTCCAAACGCCACTGACTTTGTGACTTTCTTTGAATGTCTGTCCTCTTGCCATGAGTCCTTGCTATCTTCTCACCCGCATGCCGAAGTTATCTATATTGGAGACTTCAATGTACACCACAGTGAGTGGCTTAATTCTTCTCGCACCTATATTGGAGAAAGTGAGGCCCTTGCTTTCTCTTTTACTCAAGAACTGGAGCAAATTATCAAACATCCTACTTGTGTTCCCGATCGATACGAACATGCAGCCAACACTGTTGACCTATTTCTTACTTCTAACCCTTCATACTACTCTTATTCCATGCTTCCCCCTCTTGGTAAATCTGACCACTCTGTGATCTCAATCTCTTCCATTTTCGCGCCGCCTTTGGAACTTTGAGCGTACCCAACATGAAGATTTGAGTAACTTCATCTTTGACTTCCTATAGGATTACTACCTCTTTCGGTCCCACAACCCTGATTAGGTAGCCCTATAAGTTGCCAAGATCATAACCTCGGGAATGGAGGCGTACATCCCCTCCTCTATGAAAACTTTTTCTTCCCCTAATCCTTGGTTTGACCGTGCCCACTCCATGGCTAATCAGGCCTAGAATCGGGCACACCAGTCATACCAGTCCTCTCCTTCTGATTTAACTCGCTTTGTTTTTATTGTAGCTAGGAATCACTGAACTGCTCAGATTCGAAGGTCTAAGACTTCCTTTATAGGAGGGAAAGTTGATGACCTTAAAAAGGGGGCAACACATAGTAAAAAAAAAAAAGTTGATACAAGGGAAGCTGAACCTTCCCCGGTGTGACAGAGGGGGAAATTGAACTTTTCTCATAGTGTAACGGAAAGGGAAACTGAACCTTCCCCATTGTGTAACTTGCCTAATAACCATACTTTTATATTTTTTTTCCGTCTCTTATCAGGTGTCTTATAGTTTTTAGTTCATAAGTTTCAAGTTAAGAAAACCCCATTTCCCTACATATATATATATATATATATATATATATATATATATATATATATATATATATATATATATATATATATATATATATATATATATATATATATATATGGTAGGAAAAGC
>JAXCGZ010019120.1:45000-47500 GCA_037179515.1 Halocaridina rubra
ATACATAATACGATATTAAAAACTAATATGGGAACATTGTCTATAAATATACGAACTTTTAAATTTATATACTCTCTAAACGCTACTGTTATATATTCATAGTAAGAGTTGTCACTGATATATGTACACGTGATACATTCCCAACGAACAAATATTTTTCACTTTCTCGATATTATTGTAACTTTTTTCGGTGGCCCAATAACCGGTAATTTTGTTTCTTTCCATTGTTACCCAGTCTCTTTTGTTCCGCCCTTCTTCCTCTCTCTACAAAGACTGTGATTTTGGCCCGATTTCTTAAATAGTGTATATGGTATCCTAGGTCTACACTGTTTAAAAAATCGAGCTATTATCATCATTGTCTAGCGTTAGTTTTTCAAAAAGGTTCATTTTGCTGATAGCCTGTGTAAGAGTAAGCGCCTGTCTGTCTGCCAGTAAACACTGATGCTATTGCACTTTCTCAATCAGAAATGAACTGGTTTTTCGAGTATATTGTGTAATTATTACCTCTACGCCACCAGAACACATTGTTTTTTAGATCTATAACCTTTTGATATTCAGAATACGAGAGATGATACCAAATATCAGTGGAAAAAAGCAGCTATGCATATGAAGACATCATTTCAGTCGGTCGCTAGCTCCTTCGTCATTGCCCATAGAGTAAAGTAATCCCCATATTGTTTTCGTTTTTTATGTCGGCTACCCCCCAATTAACAGGGGAAACAGCCAAGGTAGATGGATGGATGGATGGATTTCAATCGTAAATTAACTTCTGGATTATTCCTCAAATGACTTATTTCCTTTTTAGAGTATTTTCTTCGTTTATATATTGTAATTGTGTAATCATAAACCTCTGAATGTTCGTCAGCGAATAGGGAGGGAATTTAAACATATTTATACACGTTCATTATGACTGCACCCACTAATTATGATGTTACTGGGTTTGATAAACATATAACCATCCTTACCGGTAGCAAGGTTATCCAATAGATTTTGTTACGGTATTACAAACTTTCATTAACTTAAGATATTCGGTCCTTTAATCTAAGATAAATACAGTGTTTCCCTAAAACTTTGAACATTTATATATCAAAACTAGTATAAATTCACAGATATCATTTATCTGTTTCATTATGCTATTTTATAATGCTTATGGGTTATATTTTGTTTCTTTTAATATAACAATCACACACACACAAACATATACATACATACATACATACATATATACATACATACATACATACATACATACATACATACATACATACATACATACATACATACATACATACATACATACATATATATATACATATATATATATATATATATATATATATATATATATATATATATATATATATATATATATATATATATATATATATATATATATATATATATATATATATTTATACATATATATTTATACATATATATATATATATATATATATATATATATATATATATATATATATATATATATATATATATATATATATATATATATATATATAACACAAGAATGCAAAAGACCCCCAATAACAAACCGGACAAAGAAGATAAAAATTGAAAGCCTGAAAGATGCTTCCCATAAGGAACACTTTATACAAAAGTGTGAAGAGATTGAATTGAAAGGGAATGAGGAGGACATTTCTGAAAAGTGGAAATAGTTAGCGCTGAAAATGAGAGAAGTGTCAGAGGAAATTCAGGGAGTAAGGATGGTGGGTGGCAGCAGAAAAAGACAGACCCCTTGGTGGACTGAAGAAATGAAAATAGCAGTTAAGAAAAAGGCAAAAAGTCTGAGGAAGTGGCTGAGACATAAAACACCTGAAACTAGACTAGAATATGTGATAGACAGAAGAAATGTTGATAGCCTTAAGAGAACACTTAAAGATGGAGCATGGATAGATTTGTCGGAGGAATTGAAAGTAGATTTCACCAGAAATATTTTTTTTTTATATAAACTGAGTAATAGTTTCAGAAAACCTGTAAATAGAAATAAGACTATTGTACGACAATGGCGAAGTTATAAATGAGCAAGAGGAAATCAACAGCAAATGGACAGAATATTTCACAAATTTATTAAATGTCCCTCAAGCTGGTCTGGAAGATGAGATAGAGGTCGTGATAGATCCAGAAGACATTGTGACCATGACAGAGATGAAGGATGCACTGAAAACAATGAGTAATGGGAAAGCATCCGGTATAGATGAACTACCGATTGAACTCTTCAAGGAGGCAAGTGAAAATATAAGAACATATTTACTAGACATCATCAACCAATCCTTATTAGAAGGCATTGGCCTGGAGATTGGGGGTAAGAAAACCATTTGCCCTTTTTTCAAGAAAGGAGACCCAACAAAATGTGAAAAATATAGAGGCATATCCTTGATAAATCATGCAGCTAAATTGTATGAAAGAATATTAGAAAGAAAAGCTAGGAATATCATTGAACCATAACTGGGAGAATGGCAACATGGCTTTCGAAACAGAAG
>JAXCGZ010019120.1:52500-55000 GCA_037179515.1 Halocaridina rubra
ATAAACAAGTAAGAATTTTAACCAGTGTCCTATCATCATGTATAGATCGATGTGCACCACTCGTGACAAGAGAAATATTTCGTCCCCCCGCTCCTTGGATAACAGATGACATAAAAAACATTATGAAAGAAAGAGACAAACTACAAAATGAAGTAAAGCTACAAAGAGATAATATCCCTTTAAGAGAAAAGTTTACAGAGCATAAGAAACAAGTAAAATCATTATTAAGTAACAGTAAGAAACAGTATTACAAAAATGAATTTCAAAACGCTAAAGGCAATATCTCTGATACATGGAAAATTGCTAAAACCATGCTTTCCAATAACTGTAATAAAAGTAGTAACATATCAATTATACCCGATGAGGTAGATGTAAGTGCTAAAGCAGAAGAGTTCAATAATTTTGTCGCTGAAGTGGGGAAAAAAACCTTTGAAAAAACAAAAAAAGAAATAATAAATGAAATCAATAATAGTAATGGTGGTAATAATAATAATAATGATGATGGTAGTAGTAATAATAATAGAAATGTTCATAATGGTGTAAATAATAATGATGGTGGTAGTAATGGTAATGATAATAGTGATGATGGTAGTAATAATAATAATAATGTTCAAGAACATAGTGCATTCAATAGAAGTAATGATGTCTTTAACCCTACTACAGTAGATTGTAATACAGTAATCTTAGTAATAAAAAATCTGAAAGACTCTAATGCATATGGATCAGATGGAATTTGTTTTCGTTTTATTAGAGATTCATTATTTGTAATAGCTTATTATCTGACGGTAATAATCAATACTTCCATAGTTACCAATATCTACCCAGATTTATGGAAAACTCCCCATGTAATTCCTGGTTTTAAAAATGGAAATCCTGACGACGTCTCTAACTATAGACCAATCTCTTTACTACCAATTTTATCAAAGATACTTGAAAAGATTGTTGCAAATCAGTTAAGTGAGTTTCTTGAAAAAAATAAACTTATTGCAAAAAGTCAACACGGTTTCAGGCCAAAATTATCAACTGAAACTGCCTTATTGAAAATATCAGATGAAATATACAAAAATATAGATAATAAGAAAATATCATTGCTACTACTACTCGATCTTTCTAAAGCTTTTGATAGTGTACACCATACCACTCTATTAGAAAAATGCAAAAAAATGAACATTGACCCAAGCTGGTTCGAGAACTATTTAAAAAACCGCTACCAGTCAGTCAGAATAAAAGATGTAGTCTCAAGTCGCAAGAAGGTATTGTTTGGGGTCCCTCAGGGATCGATCCTAGGACCTATACTTTTTCTAATATATGTAAACGATCTAGTAAAATATTTACCTAACTGTTATGTCATTCAATATGCTGACGATACTCAAATCTTAATTGAAGGAGAAATTAATGATTTAGAAAATATTATTCGTAGAGCAGAAGAAATTTTGTATATGGCTAAACGTTACTTTCTAAAAAATGGTCTGTTACTTAATGAAACTAAAACCCAATCTATTCTTATCGGATCCAGACAATTATTATCAGAAGTTGATGACAATCTTCATATAAATTTTAACGGTAATATCATTAAGCCAATGAACTCGGTAAAGAACCTAGGTGTCTATTTTGACCGTTACATGAATTTTGAAATGCATATAGATGAAATTTATAAAAAAGTAATGGGTACTCTAATATATCTAAATAGGGTAAAAGACTCATTTGAAACATCAACTCGTATAATAATTGTCCAGTCCTTAGCTATGAGTTTAATTAATTACTGTCTCAAAGTTTGGGGATGTACCAATAAGACTCAATTACAAAGAATACAAAAGTTACAAAACTTTGCAGCACGAGTGGCTGTTGGCAATGTAAGAAAATACGAGCACATCTCTCCTGTTTTAAAAGATCTAGAATGGATAAAGATTAGAGATAAATATGTTTTTGATATATGTACCTTTGTTTTTAATATACTAAGAAACAATATTCCTGATTGCTTGTATAATTTTTCTACAGTAAGCTCAGTTACCGGGTTAACTACCCGTCAAGGGGAAGATTTATTAGTACGAAGGTCTAAAACTGATATTGGCTCAAGAGATATAAACATTCGTGGACCTCATTTATATAATCAGCTTCCCAGAGAACTAAAAAATGCTGGTTCAGTGTATACTTTTAAATATAATCTTAAGAAGTTGCTCTTAAAGGAAGATTTTACTTGTAAATTTTAATGGTACACTCATCTTTATGATTTGCTTGTTTTAGTATGTCTATATCGTACACCACAGATGTCTATCTGGAATATATATGTATCTTATTTAAATACCCAATGTACATTGGAATAAAGGATTATTATTATTATTATTATTATTACTATATATCTAATCTATCTGTCTATCTATCTATCTATCTATCTATCTATCTATCTATCTATCTATCTATATATATATATATATATATATATATATATATATATATATATATATATATATATATATATATATATATATATATATATATA
>JAXCGZ010019120.1:60000-97371 GCA_037179515.1 Halocaridina rubra
GTTTCCCTAAATAGTTTCTCCATAACTTTGCAAACTATGCTGTTCAAGGAAACAGGCCTATATTTCAGAGCTGTATCGCTTCTTCCTCATATGAAGATAGATACCATGTTTGCTTGTTCCATTATCTTGGAAACTCCTCAGATACCAGCGACTATTCATATATGACGCATAGTGCTAACGATATCGGTTTATCTCATTTCCTTAGTACGTAAGGGGATGTCATTAGGACCTGTAACTGTATGAGCATGTAACTCCATCAACGCTTTGCATACCTCTGTAGCTGAAAAGATGATGTTTTTTAATATCAGCCCGTGATCTCGTATCTCTGCAATATGAGGGGGTGGGGTACTTTCTGGAATCCGCACTTGAAAAAGTACAATGCAATAAAAAAAAAAATTACGAAAGTTCAGACATGCTACGGAGCTCGCGACAGAATTACGCGTAGAGCATTCATACTTTATTTATGTTACCAATGTACAGTATACGTTTTCTTTGTAAGAAATTGTGTAGATTTCTTTATCTTAGCTGTTTTGTTTTGATTGGAAGAGGAGGTCGCGCAGCATGGTTGATGTGAGTAGTTTAGCTAGACTTGTAGTTAATTACTGGATAAAAAAAAAAGTAAAAGGCAAAGTAAAGTGATAAAAACAATACAGCATAATTTTTATGCCATATTAAGACAAAGTGTTTTTGTTGGGCTAGCCAGTGGCTGCTTCACCGGCATGTTACCGATGGAAATCGAATGAGCCTAACTTACCTTAGTATACTTGAACTGTAAAATGTGAAAGCTGATAAATAGAAAATTTGATAAAAGGATAATTTTCTTTCTATTTAAGAGATAAAGATAAAATAATGTTGAAGACCAAAGAATATACATAATTATACAATTTAAAAAAAAATAATAAATAAATAAATTGGGTGTGTAAATAAATTCTTCATGAGAAAAATGTTGTGCCTGAATAATGATTAATATTAGGTATAATATCTAAATGAATGACCTTTTCTTTTTTATTGTACTGTCAAGTTATATTTTCATTTTTATGAACTATGCAAACTATTGTTTTTCTGCTACCTAAATGTTAATTAGTTTTATTTTTTTGGTTGCAGGGCTTAAGTTATGTTCTAGTTTATATTGATAAATTTAAAGGGTCCAAAGCTACCTCTCAATTCTTCCTCTACATACGCGACACTGGAGAAATCTGCTGAGAATAACTCGAAAGGTCTGGTTTGTCACGGATACAAGCAGACCGGTGTACAACTGGTCCGTGCATGCAGTGGTGCTGAGATCATATATATATATATATATATATATATATATATATATATATATATATATATATATATATATATATATATATATATATATATATATATATATATATATGAATCATTTTTACCCCGACAGGGACTTAAACCTGGGACTTATTATTACTAAGCCAAGGTTCTACCAACTACACCACAGACGGTTAAAGGGAAACAACCCTCACAGCTTATATCTCCTTTGGTAGGAATGAACTCATTCCAGCTGATTGCCACTATGTTCATATTACAATTTCCCCAACCTCACTCGTGGTTTCATTTTCGCATTTAATTCAATTCCCAATCTCACTCGGGACCAACTAACCAAATAAGCACATTACACATGTGAAAACATGAATCATTTTTACCCCGACTGGGACTTGAACCTGGGACTTATTATCACTAAGCCAAGGCGCTACCAACTACACCACAGAAGGTTAAAGGGAAACAAACCTCACAGCTTATATCTGCTATGGTAGGAATGAACGCATTCTATCTGAATGCCACTATGTTCATATTACAGTTTCCCCAAGCTCACTCGTGGTTTCGTTTTCGCATTTAATTCAATTCCCAATCTCACTCGGGACCAACATTAACCAAATAAGCACATTACACATGTGAAAACATGAATCATTTTTACCCCGACTGGGACTTGAACCTGGGACTTATTATCACCAAGCCAAGGTGCTACCAACTACACCACAGAAGGTTAAAGGGAAACAAACCTCACAGCTTATATCTGCTATGGTAGGAATGAACGCATTCTATCTGAATGCCACTATGTTCATATTACAGTTTCCCCAAGCTCACTCGTAGTTTCGTTTTCGCATTTAATTCAATTCCCAACCTCATTCGGGACCAACAATAACCAAATAAGCACATTACATATGTGAACACATGAATCATATTTACCCCAACTGGGACTTGAACCTGGGACTTATTATTACTAAGCCAAGGTACTACCAACTACACCACAGATGGTTAAAAAGAAACAAACCTCACAGCTTATATCTGCTATGGTAGGAATGAACGCATTCTATCTGAATGCCACTATGTTCCTATTACAGTTCCCCCAACCTCACTCATGGTTTCGTTTTCGAATTTAATTGCTTGGCTTAGTAATAATAAGTCCCAGGTTCAAGTCCCGGTTGGGGTAAAAGTTATTCAGGTTTTCACATATAAAATGTGCTTATTTGGTTATTGGTGGTCCCGAATATGATTGGGAAGTGAATTAAATGCGAAAACGAAACCACGAGCGAGGTTGGGGAAACTGTAATATGAACATAGTGGCATTCAGATAGAATGCGTTCATTCCTACCATAGCAGATATAAGCTGTGAGGTTTGATTCCCTTTAACCTTCTGTGGTGTAGTTGGTAGCGCCTTGGCTTAGTAATAATAAGTTCCAGGTTCAAGTCCCGGTCGGGGTAAAAATTATTCATGTTTTCACATATGTAATGTGCTTATTTAGTTATATTCATATATATATATATATATATATATATATATATATATATATATATATATATATATATATATATATATATATATATATATATATATATATATATATATATATATATATATACTGTGTATTTACCTATCTTTGAAATACAATTCAATTTAGTTGTAGATTATTAGAGACATGCCTAACGATTAGTATGACATTTCACTTGTAACGAGCATTTAGATTGTTTTAAAATTATACGAGCTATTGAATAATTTCGATATCTTCATAGATATTTTAAAGTTCAGTCTTTTTCGATATCTAGGAATATTGTATAGAGGTGATGAACAGTAATTAAAGTTAAATTCCTCCGAATACGGTAAAACCCAAAAGATTTTACAAGAAATATTGACGACATGCTCAAATTCCTCGTTGGATATTTTTTTCACTGCGCAATATGTATAGATAATTACACTCCAAATTATAATAATCATTGTTACAGGAAATGTTAAATCTTGTCAATATCTAAATTAGTTATGGATAGCATTATTCGTTTTCTTTTATGTTTTGGCCGTTGCCAAGGTAACGTTTATAAACACCTCGTGGTGCGGTAAAGCCAAGTACTGGATGAGAAAAAGCCACAATAGGAATTATTTTTAACGAGGTAGATAAGCATTCGCTGATATTTTTATCCCGTGTTAGCATGGCAGTAGCTTAAGATTTATCCTTTATAAAAGGAAATATTAAAAAACCAAATCGTTATATGTTACAAAAGTGGTTTCAGGTTCCATGTTTAATTTTGAAACTCGGATTTTCTTATAGCAAGTAAATTTTATTATTTTATTTTAAATCACTATATAACGTAGTGATTAATAGGCTGTTCTGCACATTGAATAATCAACCTGTATGTATATTCTGAAAAAAACTCTTCCCACCCGAGAGAAGTGCTATATATTCCTTTGTGTGATGCCCAACTGCAATTGATTTATTTTTTGCTAGAAAAATATCTACTTTTATGAATGTAATGTAATACAAATATTCTATTACTTACCAAAAATTAGAGATGAAAGCAAATAGTGAGAAGCTGTCGGGGATTTAATTAACCTCATTACCTCGTAATATTTAACCTACAATCATTAGGTCGCCGTAGCTGGTATTTAACCCACGTTCTATGGACTTTATATAATATTCATTGATAAAAATGCATAAGAAGTGCTGAAAACTTGTATTCTAGGATTTGGTGTTGGTTGCCTCCTCTTTCTGCACATCTTTATACAAAGAGCTCTTGTATTAATCCCAGAACTTATTATATAATATATTACTGATTAGCTAAGACACAGAGATATACGCTATTTTTTGAGAGGAAGAGGTGTATTGTTTTGCAGCAGCGTTTATATCACTATTCCTCTCTTTTTCATTAACAGCACTGTCATCATTAGAAAATGGTCATACCTGAAAACACATCGTCCACAGGAGGAACTCCGAAAGCTTCTATTGCACTTCCTTCTACTGCAAACACCAGTCATACTTCAAGCGCACCCTGCTCTCATACCAATGGCAATGTCATGGCATGGGTTACTCCAAGTACTGGGCCAAAAATACCTGCTGTTAATTCATCACTTGGGTTACCAGGGACAACGGTGAATATGGGACATGTCCTGGATTTTCTTTTAACAGCTGCTCAACTTCATCGGGTGGCTGCTGCAACAACTGAAAAGGTTAGTTAGCTCTTAGATTATGTTCAGTATCAGAGCATGTTACTAAAAGAAGGCAGTACATGAGAGAGGAAAAGAGAGAGAGAGAGCGAGAGAGAGAGAGAGAGAGAGAGAGAGAGAGAGAGAGAGAGAGAGAGAGAGAGAGAGAGAGAGAGAAACGATGCTTATTTTCGAGTCCTTGCGGTTGCTCTATTGAATCGAAATATATATATATATATATATATATATATATATATATATATATATATATATATATATATATATATATATATATATATATATATATAGTAATTGATCCACTGATGCAAATCTTTGAATCGCAGAGTATTCATATATACAAACTTCTAATTAGCATTAACACTTGAGCATATAGAGTAGTTATGTCCCTTATATAAACACTTGACTCAATATGTCACAGCTTTTGGGGGAGGGATTTAATGAGAAGTGTCCAAAAACCAAAACAGTGGCAAACAATCATACCTTTATCAATGAAAGTTCTGTTTGCCGTCTTATGTGTCTGTATTAATCCCCATTCGCATGAGAAGGGACACGAACAGGTTAGAGCTGGGGATCTAAATCTGACGTAATGGGTAATAATGTTCCTTGATAAGGAAAAATACAATCGTGATATGTGTCAAGCCCAATATTTCATGCGTTTCTCCCGTGTATCACATTTATGTTGACAGTGGCGAAGTATATTAAGCCCAATATTTCATGCGTTTCTCCATTGTACCACATTAATGTTTACAGTGGTAAAATATATTAAGCCCAATATATGTATGTTTCTCTCGTGCACCACATTTATGTTTACAGTTGTGAAATATATTAAGCCGGATATTTATACGTGTCTCCCGTGTACCACATTTATGTTTACAGTGGTGAAGTATATTAAGCCCAATATTTATACTCTTCTCCCGTACACCACAGTCATGTTTACAGTGGTGATGTATATTATAATAAGGCCAATATTTATACGTATCTCCAGCATACCACATTTAGATTTACAGTGGTGAAGTATATTAAGCCCAATATTAATGAGTGTCTCCCGTGTACCACAATTATGTATAGAGTGATGAAGTATATTAAGCCCAATATTTATACGTTTTTCCAGTAAATGCTATTTAGGTTATGAGAGTGTGGTTAGTAGAATAATCTTATGAATACTCTGCTATCTAGATGAATTATGATACAATGCTTAATATACTGCTGTTGCCATGACAGACATACCACACCAAGTAATGTAAACTTATACATTATATATTTATGCACTGAGAGAACTAGCATTGTTTTTCCTTTGATGCCTATCAAGATACGTTCTGCTTTTATTTATTTCATTAAATCGTGAATTAAAGTAGTGTAGATGTGTGAAAGTAAAGGATTGGCATGAGTATCATACACCTGTAATGTTAACGAGTCATAATTTGGTAGTGATTCATATAGTACAACGGCCATAATCCCCCTCCCTTGGTAACTGGTGGAAAAAGAAGAAGAAGAAGTTATCTACTTTGTTGCATATTCTCTCGCTAATCAATATTTCAAGTAGCGGTAACTGCATTCACATGAAAAGGACTTTGTCTTGTTTTGCCTTTTATCAATTATTTTGAAAGTTGTGTGTTTGAATTTGATAGAGACCTGTATTTTTCTACAATTTAAATCAGTGAGGATTGAAACTTCGACTCAAGATCGGCTTTAAAGGGATATTCAGGAGTATAATGTTACTGCATGTTATGATGTATCCAGTGTAGGTCTTAGAAATAATATTAGAAATATGACTTCCAATGAGGAGGCCCTTTAAGTCCCTTTGCGTCGCATGGCATTGGAGACGATGATGATGATGATGATGATGAGTAATAGCACAAAAGTAAAGTTATAATCATCAATTATACAATTATATTTCATTCGCATAAAATTACTTGTAGAAGAATGTTAGCATCTCACAATGCCCATCGATAGGTACAGTCAAGCGGTCGTCTCAACAAAGGTGCTTGTGAAGTGGACTCTCAAGGTGTTAGAATAAATACTTCAACAACAGTTACCACAACATGTTCTACCTCCACATCGACAACAACCCCAGCACCATTTCTTCCGTCGGCATCTCAGACGTGGGCCAAATTATTAGCAAATCCTGCAGCAGGCGCACAGGAGCAGACTCTTGCATTATTACAAATGGCCCTACAGGTATACTTTTAACTCCTAATCTGCGTTTATCCTCAGAATTTGCTTTTATTTTAAATTCATGAAGCAATTGGTTAGAAATGCCTATAAGTTAGGTTACGAGCTCTAGTGGTTATTCTAGCATCCGAGAAAAAAATATCATCACATGGCGCTTTGATGAAACACGGGTGTGCAGTGGTAAGTGCAATAATGAAAGAAATGTTGCAGAAATCAAGATGCAGAGTGAATGATGAAATCACTCTAATTTGTTGATATATTTTATGCCCTGTTGTGCGTTTCACAGTAAATATGGAGAGAGGGAATAATTTATTTGTTGTAAATTTCTCTTCAGGATGGTCTGCTTGATTCCATTCTGCCGTACATGGTGTCTTCTTTAAATTTGGGCGTTACTCCATCTCTCACTCCTTCTCAGACTATGACCTCATCTAATTGCATCCCCACTCTCTTTGGAGGAGGTGGAGGGAGATCTAGGACACCAACACCTACTAATAAACAGTCGAAGAGCACGCCGGGAGCTACGCCAATTCCTAGGTTATAATAGATGTGAACAGTGGTCATACAGCAGCAAGTAATGTGATCCCAGAATATCAATAGACTGAGTTGCTATAAAGAAAAAAATTATTACTTCATGAGCCCTCATTAATATTGCATCACATTGTCTCCAAAACTTTTAGTTCTTAGTTTAAAAGCATAATAATTTTAAAAATTTGTTATCCCCAGTGGCGCTGGAGAGAATCTACTTTTATTTCCCTTAGTAATTAAGAAACAAACTAAAAGAAACATCATTGTAGGTGAGCTAGAAAGCATTTCTCCCTCATGTTTCTTTTTTTTTTTTTTATCTATTGAGGCAATCACGGGGGAAAGGAAGGCAAATGATCCCTTGCGTATTATAAAAGCAGGCTTAAAAGTGAGAGAAGTGAAAAGTTTTAAATACCATCCTCTCTGTATTTTTTATCCTTGCCACAGAAGGAATTGAATATGGAAATTTCAGTTTCACAATTTAGATCTTGTCATCCCAACAGGTCTCCTACTCGGGAACCACTTTCAAAAGATCCACCTAGGAGGTCTCCCACTCCAACAACAACAGTTCGGCCACCATCTGCATCATCTTCAGCATCGTCAGTGGCCCAGTCAAACTCTGTTGCCACTAACAGTCCGCCTGCTGCTACAACACATAACTCTCCAAAAGTTGCTCCAAACCATAGTCCTTCAGCATCTGTTAGTGCCAGCCCAAGCCGAATCCTTACGTCCTCTCATTCACTTGCTCCATCTGCAGTAAGAATGCCATCTAGCAATAAAGATGAAATTCGTTCTTCATCTCTCTCTGTGCGCAGCTTACCAGACAAAAGGTAGGCAAGGGTCTCATAGTACCCTTGTTTTATTAGTTTTCATAATGAGAAAGTTGTGAATAAAGTTAATACTTCAGTCATTTAAGTACATATTCGTTTATTGACTGGTGCAACTTTACCGTGGTGTAGCACTGGTATAATATTCTGCATACAAATAAGCCTTTCTCACAAAATAAATTAGGATTTCAGTGTCATAATTTTCAACAGTCCGAGCATTGTTATTCATGTATGTGATGAGGCTCGAGGTCTTCGCCAAGATTTCACATGTCCCCGAGACCTTCTGATTCATCACATAGGTTATTTCGCAGATGTTACAGCAGGTGACCATTGTAATCTTCTAGATAAATGTAGGAATATTTAGTGTATACTTATCCATTGAAAATGGTAGCCCATTGCCTACATGCAAAAATGGTACATTGCTGTGATAATAAAGAAATTTTTTCTTAAATATATTGTCTTGAATAATCATTTTAATTTAAGGAGAGCTTTGAAAACTGCAAAAGAATATTATTTTATTTTCATATAAAAATCATAGGTAAATATTAGTTTTATATCATCAGTGAACACTTGCTTTATTAAAACTTGAAAATAGCATGATATTACTTTGTGTATATGAGTCTTCTTCCAATTTGGAGATCTTTAATTATCGAATTTTTTTCAGGACAGCGACTTGAGGATGTGGACATATCAGTTCATTGCGATGTTAGTATTTTTGAGTGGCTTTTAAGATGGGTTAAGCAGGGGCAGACTGAAGATCACCACCCACCCATTCTTGGTAAAAAAGAAAACACTATAGTTATCCCATTTAATACACATGTTTGTAATATTCATTCTTTTTTTTTCTTACTTATTGGTTGGTGGGGGAGTTCATCATCCACTCCCACATATCAAATTCTTGATTGGTAGGATCATTGAGAGAATCCTTTTAGATAGATGTGATGTCGAAGCACATCTAAAAGGGACGGAGGGACTGGGAATCCCCTCCTCTGTGCTGTATTCCTACTAGTAACCAGGAAATGTGGGGGTATTCTGGCAGTAGAGACCTAGCCAGAGCCCTAGTTATTGGGTCTCTGAATGTGAGTGGATGTGGTGTAAGTGAAAGAAAGAGGGAGGAGATAGGGAATATATTTGTGGAAAGAAGATGTATGTGCTTGCACTGAGAAACACTAAGTTGAAAGGGAATAGTGAAGTGACAGTTTGGAGTATGGAGTTGAAAAAAGAGGACGAAACGAGAGAGAGGCTCCAGTGGTAAGTGAAATGATAAGTGTGTGACGGAATGGAAGGAAGCATCATCTCGAATAATAATGTCTAAAATGAGACTGGGATGCGAGGTTTGGGCATATATGAGCACCTATGGCCCTGGCAGTGAAAGAAGTGAGGAAGAAAGAAATTTGGATGAGATTGAATGAGTAGTTGGAAGACTTGGGAATGAATGTGGTGTACCTGGTAGGAATGAGAGTGGTGAGAAAATGATAGAAATTTATCTTGAGAGAGAGATGATGATTGCCAACACTGTATTTAAAAAGGAGGGTGTGCACAAGTATACATGGATCAGAATAGATAGTGGTTGTGTGGACAGGAGGGTAATTGGAAGAGCATTGGATGTTAATGTATTGAGAGGAGCTAGTGTGGTATATCCGATCATTATTTAGTGGAGAGTAGGGTGAGCGTGGGAAAAAGTGGGGAAAGAGGAAAAGATAGAGAGAGGAAGAGAGGTACTAAATGTCAGCGAAATAAATAAGAAAAAGAAGAACTGTGAACAAAAGGCGAGTCTGAGTAATATGTGGAATGTAATAAAAGTTAATATGGAAGAGGGAGAGGAAGAAGAATGGAGTTGTTGCAAGGAGGAAGTTGTGGAGTGTGCAGAGGTAGTGTGTGGCAGGAGACTAACAGGTGGAATTAAAAGGAAGGGTAGTGAATGGTCCAATGAGGTGATGAGTGCAGTAGTGGCTGGTAAGAGGTAGGCATTTGAGGTATAGTTGCAGATAAGAGGAGGTTAGCAAAGCAATTGGTGAGGAAAGTATAGAGAGAAGTGGATGTGAGGTGGAGTGGATGCTTGTCTGAGAAGTTTGAAAAGAATAAAAAGATTTTTAGAGGGACGTAAAAAGAGTGCAGAAAGGTGAGTCTGGTAGGGAGAAGAGGGTGAAAGGAGCAGATGGGCAATTGCTAGTAGACAAAATAAAGGCAAGAAAGAGATAGGCTGAGTATTTCAAAGAACTGCAAAATGAGGGAGATGATAGAGAGGCAGAGATCGTGCCAGTGGAAAATGAATGAAGACTGTCAATGCTAGGTGATGAAAACAAAAAAGGAATAACAAGAGAGAAAGTAAAATTGGCACTGAAAGTAATGAAAGCAGGTAAAACATTAGGGATAGATGGGTATCATGTAGACTGTTTGTCAAAAGGTGGGGAGGCATTAGTAGAATGAATGGTCAGGTTGTTGAGTGTAAGTTTCAGGAGAGGGAGGATCCCAACTGATCGGAGGAGTGAGTGTGTAGTTATACTTTATAAACGGAAAGGAGATATATATGTGTAGTAATTTCAGAGGATATAGTTCTGTTTTGTAATTGGTAATACATGTGTAAGTGTGTTAATCAAGAGAAGTAGGAAAGGTACTGAGAGCTCGATTGGGGAAGAACAGTGTGGGTTCAGGAAAAGAAGAGATTGGGTGAATCAGGAGTTTGTGGTAAGACAGCTGTGTGAGAAGTTTTTAGAGAAAAGTATGGACACTTTTTGGGCTTTCATGGACTGAGAATATTGTATGACAGACTTGACAGAAATGAATTGTGGAGTGTGTTGTGACTGTAGGAAACAAGTGGCTATTCACTGAATGCAGTGAAGAGATTCTACATAAATAGTGGAGCATCTGTGAGAGCCAGGAAAGGTATGAGTGATTGGTATGAGGTGATTATAGGGTTATCTCAAGGTTGTGCAATATCACCATGGTGTCTAATGTTTGTATGGATGGAGTGATAAGGGAAGTATATGAAAGAGTATTTGACAGAGGCTTGGAATTAATAAATGAGTATGGAATGTTGTAAAAATTGAATCAATTGCTGTTTGCAGCTAACACCGCACTGGTGGCTGATACTGAGAATGAACTGAATCATTTGGTGACTGAGTCTATCAGGGTGTGTGAAGGAAGGAAGTTTGGTATAAGTATAGTCGTTAAATGACGAGAAGTGTTAATGTTGGTGGAGTAAATGTAAGAGTAAATGGGAAGTTGCTTGAGAAGTTTAGAGCTTTAAGTATCTGGGGTTGCATGTAGCAAGGAATGAATAAATGGGTGCGGAGGTAAGTCATAGAGTGAATGAAGTGAATAAATGTCTAGGGGGGTTGAAAAGTGTAATGAGAAGTAGGAATTTAGGAATGAATGCAAAGAGAAGAATATATGAAAGTATGATTGTGCTGACAGCATTGTATGTAGGAGAGAATTGAAATGCAAGAGATGATGAAAAGGACAAATTAAATGTAATGGAGATGAGGTGTGTCAGAAATGCTAGACTAGAAAGTATTGAGTTGGTTTGGACATATGGAAAGGGTGGGTGATGAATGAATGGAATGTTAGTAGAGAAGGGAAGAGAGTGTGCATGAGATAGGAATGAGAAGAGGAAGATTGTATATAGGTGATGTGAACCAAAGGGATTTCTCACACCTGTTAGTTCAGTGAACTGTGATGGACGAGTGTGAAGGGAGTTGCCTTATGATGAAATAGTAGTGGTAAACCAGCTGCAGCTGTCGGGTCTCACTGTAGAATATTCTTGCCCGCTTACCTTGTGGGTTACCCAAGCAGGGTTGCAGGAGGCAAATATGGCAAGCCTTTACCTCCAAGGTGCTAAGATGAGTACTTAAAGTATGCGTGGATAGTGCGGAATGCTTGTTTCTTGGTTCAGCCACCCCCTTACAAGGAGGAATGGGGCCAAATACATAGATATACTTATCTAGATAACTGAATTGATAATCTGTATACGTAAAGATGCATATTTTATGGTGTTATCCTTAACTAAATTTTATTTTGTTTTATTCAGCTCAGAGATATGATTTCATGAGAAAAGTGACATATAATTAAGGAAGCAGGTAGATTATAATATATGAATAGGGTATAGGTACCTTGCTTTGCCATTGCTAACATCGACAGAACAACCCAAAATTGTACCTCATGGGCTGAATGAATAACTGTCTGACAAAGAAGCTATTATGTTTCCAGGTGAAAGAGAGGCCATGTGACTAAATAATTATCCGCTTGGAAGGTTTAAGGAATCTTCACTTTTATATATATATATATATATATATATATATATATATATATATATATATATATATATATATATATATATATATATATATATATATATATGTTATATATATATATATATATATATATATATATATATATATATATATATATATATATATATATATATATATATATATATATTGTGTGTGTGTGTGTGTGTGAGATTACCTAATTGTGTTTACGGGAAAGAGCCCAAAGCTCGTATCTTCCCGACTCCTGATGAGTTCCATTTTATACTTAGTGATACTTATCATATCTGTCCTTAAAACTATGGATTGAGTGTGTGTGATTACCTAATTGTGATTACCTAATTGTGTTTACGGGAAAGAGCCCAAAGCTCGTATCTTCCCGTCTCCTGATCGGTTCCATTTTTAGACTTAGTGATACTTATCATACCTGTCCTTAAAACTATGGATTGAGGTAGCATTAACTACCTCCTCGCTTAGCGAATTCCAATTATCAACTACTCTTACACTGAAAAAGTATTTCCTTACATCCTGCAAACAAGTTTTCTTCCGAAGCTTCAAACTATGACCTCTAGTTCTAGAGCCAGCCATATCGAAATATCGATCCCTATCCACTCTATCATAACCATGAAGGAATTTAAAGACTGTCACCATATCCCCCCTTACTCTTCTAGCTTCGAGTGATGGTAAGTCTAATTCCCTCAGCCTCTCATCATAACCGAGATTGCGTATTTCTGGCACCAGTTTCGTGGCATGTCTTTGAACTTTTTCAAGCTTAGCTATGTGCTTTTTCAAGTGCGGATTCCAAAAGGGGGCTGCATATTCGAGTTTTGGCCTCACATAGGTTACATAAATATTTCTGAACATTTCCTTGTCCATGTGCCTGAAGGCTACCCTTACATTTGATAAGAATGCATATGCTGCCCTTACTACGCCATTTATATGTATTTCTGGAGACAAATCTGCCAATATGTTTACTCCTAGATCTCTCTCATTTTCTGTCTCTTGAAGTTGTACTCCAGCCACCGAGTAGTCAAGCTTGGGCCTTCTTGCACTTGTACCCATTCTCATTACCTTACATTTTGAGGTATTGAATTTCATTAGCCACTTTTCTGACCACTCATGCAGATTATTTAGATCCTCCTGAAGTTCTCTACCATTGTTCTCGTTTTTTACTTTCTTCACAATCTTTGCATCATCTGCAAACATATTCATGAATGAATTTACAGACTCTGGTAGGTCATTTACATATACAAGGAACAAAAGTGGCCCTAAAACTGAACCCTGTGGAACTCCACTACTAACTCTTCTCCATCCAGACACTGAGTGTCTTACTCTAACCCTCTGTTCCCTTCCTTCTAAGTAAGTTTTTATCCATTCCAAGACATTTCCACCTATTCTAGCCATTGATTGCAGCTTCCTAATAAGTCTCCCATGTGGAACAGTGTCAAACGCTTTCTGGAAGTCTAGGAATATGCAATCTGCCCAGCCCTCTCTTTCCTGTAAGATTTGGCTTACCTCATCATAAAATTCTAATAAGTTTGTTACTGTTGATCTTCCTTCTCTGAAGCCATGTTGCCTCACTGACAAAAAGTTGAAGGATTCCAAGTGAAGAGAGATATGTTTCCTTAGTAGTTTCTCCATAACTTTGCAAACTATGCTGGTCAAGGAAACTGGTCTATAGTTCAGAGCCGTATCCCTCCTTCCCTTTTTGAAGATAGGTATCACATTTGCTTGTTTCCAGCATCTTGGAATCTCCCCCGACTCCAATGACTCCTTAAATATGATACTTAGTGCCACTGATATTGTGTTTGCGCATTTTTTAAGCACATGAGGGGATATGTCATCAGGACCTGTAGCTTTATGAACATCTAAATCCATCAGCGCTTTGCATACCTCTGTGGCTGTAAGGTTGATGTTCTCTAATACCGGCCCTTGAGCTTCTATCACTGCAATCTGAGGGGGTGGGGTATTTTCTACTGTAAATACTGACTGAAACTCCTTGTTCAATTCTTTGCAGATCTCTTCGTCCGTCTCAGTGATGCTTCCATCCGCTCTCTTTAGCCTTAAAACCTGTTCTTTTACCTTCAGTTTTCCTCTGATAAAGCTGTGGAAAAGCTTGGGATTTTCTTTCGCCTTCCTGGTGATGTCCCTCTCATAATCTTTCTCTGCCTCTCTCCTTTTACTTAGGTAGTCATTTCTTGCTCTTTTGTAGGTTTGCCAGGCATTTATGTTTTTTCTCCTCCTATACCTTTTCCAGCATTTGTCTCTCCACTCCTTAGCTCTTTTACACCCATTATCGAACCATTTCTCTCTGGCATGAATTACACCTACTTTGGTGACAGGTATGCAGCAATCTACTATCTTCCCATATTTCTCACAAAAGATGTCATACATTTCTTGTACAGATTTGTTGTAAAATAAGGTTCTCCAGTCAATAACTGCAAAAAGCTCATTCATTTTGATGTAATCTCCTTTCTGATAGTTCCTCCTCATGTCCTCAGTGCCTCTACTCTCAGGAAGAATGTCTTCAATGATATACTCCATCAACAACACACAGTGGTCACTCTTTCCAATTGGTGGTTCATACTCAATATTTTCAATATCCAACACATTATCTGTGAACACCAGATCAAGTAGTGATGGCTCATCCCCACCCCTGGCTCTTGTTGGTTCCATTACATGTTGGTGTAGGAAATTCCCTTGTACGCAATCTAGGAATCTTGCCCCAAAGGAGTCCTCACCACTGTGTGGGTCAAGATTTATCCAATCTATCTCTTTATGATTAAAGTCTCCCATAATCAAAATCCTACATTTTTTCTCCCGCGCCATGTTAACAACTGAGTTTATGACTTCAATCGTACCTATATGACTTTCCTCATAAATTTCAAGCCTATTTTGGTTCCTTGGTGGGTTGTATACAACAGTTATTATAATGCTCTCTGACCCAGTATTTATGCGAGCAACAAGAAATTCCCTGAACTCACTTTCTATAGCCAAGTTTATCTCTTCAACTTGAATCCTCTCACTTATGAGCAGTGCTATCCCTCCACCAGTCCTCTCAGATCTTTCGACCCTTAGTATTCTGAAGCCCTTAGGAAAAACTGTGACACTGTTTATGTCCTCACTCAACTTAGTCTCTGTAATTGCTACTATATCTGCCTTACTGTTGTGAATCCTATCTTTTAATTCTACTGCCTTACCAGCTAATCCATCAGCATTTGTGTATAACAATCTTAATGAGGCCCCATCCCCTGATCTTCTGTCATTATCTTCTTTATCTCCCCTTTGTCTGGAAGTATTCCGTAACGAAAATTTTTCTTCTCTTCTTCATTTCTTTCATCATTTAACCTTCTTGCCTCTTGCAACAAGTTTTTGATCTTTCCCATCTCTTCCTGTGTTCTGTATCGTGTGTGTGTGTGTGTGTGTGTGTGTGTGCTGTAATTTTTCCTTAAGTGCACTACATTTTGTATACCAAGTTTCTCTAGATCTTAATTTGCAGACAAAAGTCAAATGCGATACTATTCTCTATTTTTACAATTCATTTATCTTTTGAAATACAAAATACACGATAAAATTCATTAAACAATCGTGTAACATTCTTTATATAACATTGTATATTATTTTTTTTATCGTTTCAATAGAGCCCAAAACAGCAGTATCCATTCTCATCTCGGCTGATTTTCTGAAAATGACTCCATTAGTCGAAGAGGTTCTTCAGTATGTTCATGATAATATCAACCTCATTCTGGAAGCTCAGGTGAACCTCAACTGCCTCTCTGATAATATTTTAACAAGGTAAAGTTATATCTGTTAAGACTATGTGGATCACAGTGTAAAATACTATTACTAAAAATTGTATGTACAATAACAACTGTCCATGACTAATAGTATTTACACCAGTCGTCTTCTTAATGCCATTAACATTTATTTAAAAAAAAAAAAAAAAAAAACTATGAAATGCAGACTTAGAAAAATATATATATTGTACTAGTGTTTGCAATACTTAAATCAATATCGGGATTATTTAATTTACTCTAGTACTATTAAGTTACTGTTGACAGGTTATCAAGGCTATTTACTCACTGGGAACTTGAGAGTCTTCGTGATCGCCGAGACAGAATCCAGAACAAACTGTATGCAAGGTTCTTACAAACTCTTTGTGATACGACTCCCGCTCCTCTCAGAGGTATCTTCAGAACAGCAGCCACTCTTTACCGGTAATTGCCAAATTACACTTAATAATTCAATTCTCTTGTTACTTGTAAATAAGTTGGGTAGGATCCATTTTTTCATATATAACTAAAACATTAGACTTCAGGTTGACTCTTCTTTTGGCAGTCTCTCTTGATAGAAAAGTGAGAGGCCATTACTACATGAGTTAAATATGTTGCTCTACTTTCTAAATTTTATTAGTATTGTTTGTGCAGAAGTTTAATGACATTGTGTTCTGTTTCCAGTTGTGTGGACTGTGGACAGCTTGTAAGCAGAGCTGTTGAGAGATTTATTACATGTGTTGCCACCTGCACAATCGTAACTACAGTTGGACAGGTATTTTACACGCATGCTAGGTGAGTAGCAAACGATGTTGATTGTGAATGAAAATTAATCCATAATTTACAGGTTATTACACTTGCTTATTTAAACGTTAGTATAGAATCTGCAACGTTTACTGTTCATATATTTTCCTTCCATTTATTTTGTTACTAATTCTTAGGTAGTAATATGTATGCGGTTTCACACTAAAAGTAGAGGAACTTTTGCGGTTCTGTTTTCTTGCATACAGAAAATTATTCAGATCAGAAAATTATGAACAATATTTACTCCTTCTTGGATCTTTTTGTAATTCAGAGACAGTACATGGAGTTTAACAGAGCACGTTCGCCAACTCAAAACAGATCTGAAAACATGGCGTCTTGTGTACTGGAGATTGTGGGGTCAGGTAAGGAGAATATATTAATTTTATTTGGGTTCATAGATAGATTTTTTTATTTTAAAAAAAATTCCACCTTATTTGATATTTCTGTGCATGCGAATGAAAACACCTTTTTGTGTAATAGATACCTTGCTTATCAAAAACCATTAAACAATATAAAGGAATTAATGATATAAAATTGCAGTAGTAATTAATATAGTTGAATCAAAGAGAACTATTAAAGCAGGAGGAATTCTCAATCACCTCTCCATCCCATTTTGCTGACTTTTACTATCTTTGGCGAAAATGGTGAAGGTATTTGTGTCGTCGGGCTAGGGAAAAGTATGAAGAAAGTGCAAAGTAAGAGAAAAAGAAAGAATGAAGTATGGGAGGCAGAGAATACTGATCTTAGGGTGTTACTTTACAGGTTCATTTCCTACCATGTTCAACTTGCGGAGCTGTATTCCCAGCTAGTGATTTGAAACTGTGTCGCCATCATCGTCTTGACGCTTCTTCGTGTGATTTAGATGTCCTTTTGTCTACTGATAATTTTCCATGCTGTGGTGCTAGAGCTCTCAGATTTTCTCCTCTCCCTGTCAGGAATGTAAGTATAAAATATGACTTGTATTATGGAAACCAGATAAGCATACTGTGTTTATATACGTTTGGTACTGTGAATGTTATATGATAAATGTTTCTGTTATGTTCTTTATATTTTGTGCCTTAGACATCCTTCCTTTTGTTAACTCTAACAGTTTTTGAGATATCTGTAGACAGGAAAATGCTGCTGATCAGTTACACACTTGTCTGCAGTACTTACTGATTGCTACTTTAACTGTCCGTTTCATTCTATCATCTTATTATTTAAAGGGATGCCAAGTAAGTGATCACACTGTGCAGTTAAGTCAAAGTGAAGATGAGACTTGGGGTCCAGTTCCTTTGATATATGATGATCTCCTCACCTTCCAGATTCTCATATGTATTGATCCACCTCACATAATGCCCATTGAGCCTAAGGTACATCATTTTTTTTTCATGTGTTTATCATTTAAACGAATGCTGAATATATCATGTAACAACAACAGACAAGAAAGAAAATACTCCACATACACAATTGGTGTTAGTCTAATAATTCTTTAATATGTGTCCCCTGCTTTTACATGGTATATGTTTCATATTATAGACTGTGTTGCATAAAAGAAATACTTCTTAAAGACTTATGAAACCTATAAATATCTACCAGGTTCAGATTATTTTCAAACATGACACCATATTATGGTACAGAAAGCAAGCTGGTCACACTGTAACAAGAGAAATGAGGCAGTAGAGCTTCAACATACTTTGCTCATACTTGTGTCTCGTAATAGTTTTTGTTGATGCGAGGAAAGAAAAAAAAAGTCAGAAGGGCATTCCTGTCACCCTATTCCCCTAACTTCAGCCGACTCCTTTAACAATAAGGCATACAATTTTAGTTTATTTTCCGCCACCACAAGCTAAAATACAGAGATAAAAAATACAGAATGCTATTTTTCTAAATGTACAGAATGTATTGTGGGCAGGAGTGCCATTAGTACCACCTAGTAGAGGAGAAAGGAGCTTACTTGATCGGTCATGGCAAGCACATTTTTTACATGGTTAGTATTATATGCATATTTTTAAACAAAGAAAAATATATACCGTATTCTACTGACATTAATTACCATATTAATTTGCGTTGCTCTCTCTGGAAAAGTTTCTTGTTATTGTAATCAAAAGAGTTTCTTGTAATTATTTTATATTAGATTATATATTCCTTTATATAAATACCCATTTTTGCTTTTTTTTTCCCTATAAGGCGAGCGTGATGGTATAGTCGGTGCTCGACAAGCTCCTGGAGAGAATGGAACATCTGTAGCAGCTAGTGCCACCATTAATGTGATTGGCAATGAAACAAGCAGTGAAAGCTCATCTGATGAAGAAGAAGGCGGCTGTCGACCTGGCATTACAGCAAGGATAAGGGCCAATTTAATGCGTCGAGCATCCAGAGCAAAACGCTCCTTAGCCTGCGAGTAAGTAAATGTTATGCTCAAGAAAACTTCCCTCAGATTTAATTGTCTTAGCATTAGCCGTACTTAGTCTATGATTTTTATATTACAGCTGCCCATATATAGTTCTTCTACTCATATATTTTTTTATGAGTGTGACACTGGAACGGGCAAAGAACATTGCCCTAATCGGGCCCGGACATCAAGAAAAAATGAGAAGGAGAAAAAGCAGTATCTTAAGAACAAAGAAAAATAAGAGAATGATAAATGATAAGATCTGTCGACTGTAATAGCTCAGATACAAATAACTTTTTTATTCCAGAATTATGGCAGAGCCAAGCTGGAGATGGGATGCAGGTCGTTCAACTCGTCATAATCAAGATGCTCAACGTGACCGTGAAGGACGTTTACTGAAAGACTTGACGTCCTGGCTTACTCTAGCTGCTCCAGAAACTGGCCACCACAAAGGACACAAAGGGAAACAAGATCGGAAAAGAGAAGCAGCGGGTGGTCCTGATCCTGGCTGCTACTACAGATTAGAAGCAGAGTTTCGTGACCGTCATGGTGGTCACTCTCATGGGCATGCTCCTGGAGGGGG
The DNA here is from genome assembly GCA_037179515.1 of Halocaridina rubra. Classification (NCBI taxonomy): domain Eukaryota; kingdom Metazoa; phylum Arthropoda; class Malacostraca; order Decapoda; family Atyidae; genus Halocaridina; species Halocaridina rubra. The sequence continues at coordinate 79,780 of JAXCGZ010019120.1, forward strand.
TGGAGGGGGTACTTTCAGAGCTAAAGTTCAAGCTATTTCCAGGATTAAGATGAGACTGAGGCACAGAGCTGCTTTTTCAGCATCACGATAACTGGTTAAGTTACATGTAATGAATAATTGTTATTATTTTTTCTCTTTATCTGCAAAAACATCATTCAACTAAACAGGTCAGTAGCACACATCCCTCACCCTAAATATGTCTGGTCTAGAAACCCGTAGATTTTTCTTAATGTTTCTTATTTAACCTTGGTAGTTTGCTCTCCATAAATTCAATACTCATCCCTCAATGATTGAGTAGTGTAAAATACTGCATTGTATTCTCCATATAGACTACACTATATTAAAGGCATGATTATGCTGTTATCCACTTCTGAGCAAGTAATGCATATGTAAAGTTAAAGAGTTACTTCTTGGTTATTATTGTATTAATTTATATACAGTACGATCAAAATACACAGTGAAACAACAAAAATAATCTGATAATAATCTAGATTTTTTAGAAAACTTTTAGAAAGTGTCCTCTACACAAGCTTTTTCATTCACGCGTGTGCATAAATAAACGAAATGACTAAACCGTTGAATGAGAAATAGCATTATCATATCTTAAAAAGAACAGTTATAATTTAAGGATTATGTTCATTTAGAAAAAGATGTGGATAAATAATCACTACCTTGATGAGTGTATTTTTTTGCAGATAATTTGTTTGCTTGTATTGTAATCATTCAACTGTTGAAGATGCTACTATCATTCATTGCATGGGAAAAGGGTTTAAGGATATCTAGGCCTCATATGAACTCCCAAAGCGATCTGATTGGACTAATATATACAAGCAGATCTAATTCAAGTAAATATTCTTTCTTTGTATCTATATTTACCATAAGATAGCACATCTAATTATTATTCCATTACAGAACTTGCTTTTGGTTACATGTTACTTACCTTTCACTTGTATTTAACTTTCAATCAACACATTCTTTACCATAAGATATATGTAACTCATTAATTTATTTAAAATTTTCAGTAACAATGTGAGATAGAAAAAAGACACATATAGTACTAATAACCAAAACAAAATTATTGGGAGTTATTCTAGTCATGCCTTAATATAAACAAATGCTGAACAAGTCTCGTTTGTTGTTCCTTCCTGAATGTACTGTGATCAAGTACTTATTTGGTGTTTATTATCCAGATAATTACAATGCTTGTTTACTTATTCTAATAGTTTTTTTTTAACTTTAAGATACATGGTCACATCATTGTCAGACAGGTAATTGTGTCTGCTAACTCAGGGCTCAGTACGTACCGTACTCTTTAAGAGTGGGCAATAGGCATCTCTTTGTACATAGATGTTCAAAAAAGAAGTTCCTCCATGTCTGTAAGAGAAGGTACTAAATGAAAGTGTAGGGTTAAGTGAAATATTCTTGTTTGAACATGTCGGGTACTTCTAGACATATTTACAGAGAGATAAAATGCCATTGGTGTATGACCGACGTGCCACAGGGTATATTAAGTGATTAATTGGATAGGGGAATCTAGAATTTGGAAGTCACTCCCTCACTGAAAATTTTTGCAAGAAAATTTCCATTTTCCTTCTTGGAATCAGGTGATTTTAATCCAAATGAGGAGCTGACGAGCCTCTGCATTGTTTATATTCTCTTTTTCTTTTGATCTAAAGTGTTTTCCCTTCTTGTAAATCGATCGATCCAGTACAAATGAGGAGCTGAGGGTCATCTGCATTCTCTCCTTCCTTTTTACTTTCCAATTCTTCTCTCCCTCTTGGAATCAGATGTGTTCAATTCAAGTGAGGGTGAGCCACCTCTGGCTCCAATAATTGATTCTCTTTTCCTCTTTTACTCTACATTTTTTACTTTCTTCCTCCAGGGTGGACGGCAAGAACACCTTTTACAAGTTTTTCTACGTACCATGAAAGTCAACTAAATGTGAAGGAGGAAAAGAAGTGGGAATCCAGTCCTTTGTGTTTTCCTTTTCCAAAGCTTTGACTCTTCCACTCCAGTTATGAAAAGGGTTATGGTTCTTGTGTGTATGTGTGATTACCTAATTGTGTTTACGGGAAAGAGCCCAAAGCTCGTATCTTCCCGTCTCCTGATCGCTTCCATTTTAGACTTAGTCATACTTATCATACCTGTCCTTAAAACTATGGATTGAGATAGCATTAACTACCTCCTCGCTTAGCCAATTCCAATTATCAACTACTCTTACACTGAAAAAGTATTTCCTTACATCCTGCAAAGAAGTTTTCTTACCAAGCTTCAAACTATGACCTCTAGTTCTAGAGCCAGCCATATCAAAGTATCGATCCCTATCCACTCTATCATAACCATGAAGGAATTTAAAGACTGTCACCATATCCCCCCTCACTCTTCTAGCTTCCAGTGATGGTAAGTCTAATTCCCTCAGCCTCTCATCATAACTGAGATTGCGTATTTCTGGCACCAGTTTCGTGGCATGTCTTTGAACTTTTTCAAGCTTAGCTATGTGCTTTTTCGAGTGCGGATTCCAAAAGGGGGCTGCATATTCGAGTTTTGGCCTCACATAGGTTACATAAATATTTCTGAACATTTCCTTGTCCATGTGCCTGAAAGCTACCCTTACATTTGATAAGAATGCATATGCTGCCCTTACTATGCCATTTATATGTATTTCTGGAGACAAATCTGCCAGTATGTTTACTCCTAGATCTCTCTCATTTTCTGTCTCTTGAAGTTGTACTCCAGCCACCGAGTAGTCAAGCTTGGGCCTTCTTGCACTTGTACCCATTCTCATTACCTTACATTTTGAAGAAATGAATTTCATTAGCCACTTTTCTGACCACTCATGCAGATTATTTAGATCCTCCTGAAGTTCTCTACCATTGTTCTCGTGTTTTACTTTCTTCACAATCTTTGCATCATCTGCAAACATATTCATGAATGAATTTACAGACTCTGGTAGGTCATTTACATATACAAGGAACAAAAGTGGCCCTAAAACTGAACCCTGTGGAACTCCACTACTAACTCTTCTCCATTCAGACACTGAGTGTCTTACTCCAACCCTCTGTTCCCTTCCTTCTAAGTAAGTTTTTATCCATTCCAAAACATTTCCACCTATTCTAGCCATTGCTTGCAGCTTCCTAATAAGTCTCCCATGTGGAACAGTGTCAAACGCTTTCTGGAAGTCTAGGAATATGCAATCTGCCCAGCCCTCTCTTTCCTGTAAGATTCGGCTTACCTCATCATAAAATTCTAATAAGTTTGTTACTGATGATCCACCTTCTCTGAAGCCATGTTGCCTCACTGACAAAAAGTTGAAGGATTCCAAGTGAAGAGAGATATGTTTCCTTAGTAGTTTCTCCATAACTTTGCAAACTATGCTGGTCAAGGAAACTGGTCTATAGTTCAGAGCCGTATCCCTCCTTCCCTTTTTGAAGATAGGTATCACATTTGCTTGTTTCCAGCATCTTGGAATCTCCCCCGACTCCAGTGACTCCTTAAATATGATACTTAGTGCCACTGATATTGTGTTTGCGCATTTTTTAAGAACATGAGGGGATATGTCATCAGGACCTGTAGCTTTATGAATATCTAAATCCATCAGCGCTTTGCATACCTCTGTGGCTGTAAGGTTGATGTTCTCTAATACCGTCCCTTGAGCTTCTATCACTGCAATCTGAGGGGGTGGGGTATTTTCTACTGTAAATACTGACTCAAACTCCTTGTTCAATTCTTTGCAGATCTCTTCATCCGTCTCAGTGATGCTTCCCATCCGCTCTCTTTAGCCTTAAAACCTGTTCTTTTACCTTCAGTTTTCCTCTGGTAAAGCTGTGGAAAAGCTTGGGATTTTCTTTAGCCTTCCTGGTGATGTCCCTCTCATAGTCTCTCTCTGCCTCTCTCCTTTTACTTAGGTAGTCATTTCTTGCTCTTTTGTAGGTTTGCCAGGCATTTATGTTTTTTCTCCTCCTATACCTTTTCCAGCATTTGTCTCTCCACTCCTTAGCTCTTTTACACCCATTATCGAACCATTTCTCTCTGGCATGAATTACACCTACTTTGGTGACAGGTATGCAGCAGTGTGTGTGTGTGTGTGTGTGTGTGTGTGTGTGATTACCTAATTGTGATTACCTAATTATGTATACGGGAAAGAGCCCAAAGCTCGTATCTTCCCGTCTCCTGATCGCTTCCATTTTAGACTTAGTCATACTTATCATACCTGTCCTTAAAACTATGGATTGAGATAGCATTAACTACCTCCTCGCTTAGCCAATTCCAATTATCAACTACTCTTACACTGAAAAAGTATTTCCTTACATCCTGCAAAGAAGTTTTCTTACCAAGCTTCAAACTATGACCTCTAGTTCTAGAGCCAGCCATATCAAGATATCGATCCCTATCCACTCTATCATAACCATGAAGGAATTTAAAGACTGTCACCATATCCCCCCTCACTCTTCTAGCTTCCAGTGATGGTAAGTCTAATTCCCTCAGCCTCTCATCATAACTGAGATTGCGTATTTCTGGCACCAGTTTCGTGGCATGTCTTTGAACTTTTTCAAGCTAAGCTATGTGCTTTTTCAAGTGCGGATTCCAAAAGGGGGCTGCATATTCGAGTTTTGGCCTCACATAGGTTACATAAATATTTCTGAACATTTCCTTGTCCATGTGCCTGAAAGCTACCCTTACATTTGATAAGAATGCATATGCTGCCCTTACTATGCCATTTATATGTATTTCTGGAGACAAATCTGCCAGTATGTTTACTCCTAGATCTCTCTCATTTTCTGTCTCTTGAAGTTGTACTCCAGCCACCGAGTAGTCAAGCTTGGGCCTTCTTGCACTTGTACCCATTCTCATTACCTTACATTTTGAAGTATTGAAGTTCATTAGCCACTTTTCTGACCACTCATGCAGATTATTTAGATCCTCCTGAAGTACTCTACCATTTTTCTCGTTTTTTGCTTTCTTCACAATCTTTGCATCATCTGCAAACATATTCATGAATGAATTTACAGACTCTGGTAGGTCATTTACATATACAAGGAACAAAAGTGGCCCTAAAACTGAACCCTGTGGAACTCCACTACTAACTCTTCTCCATTCAGACACTGAGTGTCTTACTCTAACCCTCAGTTCCCTTCCTTCTAAGTAAGTTTTTATCCATTCCAAAACATTTCCACCTATTCTAGCCATTGATTGCAGCTTCCTACTAAGTCCCCAGCCCTCTCTTTCCTGTAAGATTTGGCTTACCTCATCATAAAATTCTAATAAGTTTGTTACTGTTGATCCACCTTCTCTGAAGCCATGTTGCCTCACTGACAAAAAGTTGAAGGATTCCAAGTGAAGAGAGATATGTTTCCTTAGTAGTTTCTCCATAACTTTGCAAACTATGCTGGTCAAGGAAACTGGTCTATAGTTCAGAGCCGTATCCCTCCTTCCCTTTTTGAAGATAGGTATCACATTTGCTTGTTTCCAGCATCTTGGAATCTCCCCCGACTCCAGTGACTCCTTAAATATGATACTTAGTGCCACTGATATTGTGTTTGCGCATTTTTTAAGAACATGAGGGGATATGTCATCAGGACCTGTAGCTTTATGAACATCTAAATCCATCAGCGCTTTGCATACCTCTGTGGCTGTAAGGTTGATGTTCTCTAATACCGGCCCTTGAGCTTCTATCACTGCAATCTGAGGGGGTGGGGTATTTTCTACTGTAAATACTGACTCAAACTCCTTGTTCAATTCTTTGCAGATCTCTTCATCCGTCTCAGTGATGCTTCCATCCGCTCTCTTTAGCCTTAAAACCTGTTCTTTTACCTTCAGTTTTCCTCTGATAAAGCTGTGGAAAAGCTTGGGATTTTCTTTAGCCTTCCTGGTGATGTCCCTCTCATAGTCTCTCTCTGCCTCTCTCCTTTTACTTAGGTAGTCATTTCTTGCTCTTTTGTAGGTTTGCCAGGCATTTATGTTTTTTCTCCTCCTATACCTTTTCCAGCATTTGTCTCTCCACTCCTTAGCTCTTTTACACCCATTATCGAACCATTTCTCTCTGGCATGAATTACACCTACTTTGGTGACAGGTATGCAGCAGTGTGTGTGTGTGTGTGTGTGTGTGTGATTACCTAATTGTGATTACCTAATTGTGTTTACGGGAAAGAGCCCAAAGCTCGTATCTTCCCGTCTCCTGATCGCTTCCATTTTAGACTTAGTCATACTTATCATACCTGTCCTTAAAACTATGGATTGAGATAGCATTAACTACCTCCTCGCTTAGCCAATTCCAATTATCAACTACTCTTACACTGAAAAAGTATTTCCTTACATCCTGCAAAGAAGTTTTCTTACCAAGCTTCAAACTATGACCTCTAGTTCTAGAGCCAGCCATATCAAAATATCGATCCCTATCCACTCTATCATAACCATGCTGGAAAGACCCCTATGCTTCTAACTCCCCGTCTCTTAATTCGTTCCATTTTTATACTCAAAGTGTATGCGTGTGTGTGGAAGACAGTAGAATGAAAACAGAATACTTGCGGTTTACAGAGGAGCAAGACTATAAAATTAATCTCCAGGGGACGAGACTGAAAAGGGTGGAAATGTTTAAGCATCTGGGTTCAACAGTGGCGGATGATGGAGATCTGTATGTAGAGATAAACAGAATGCAAGCTGGATGAAATAGTACAAGGGAGCTGTCAGGACTTCTCTGTGATTGTAGGATGAATGTAAATGTCAAGGGAGAGGTTTATAAGAAAGGAGTTAGAAAAGTAATGATGTCTGGAGAGAAAAGATGGCCACTGAAAAAAAGTGCAAGAGAGGAAATCGGAGGTGACAGAAATGAAAAAGGTTAGATGGATTTGTGGAATAATCAAAAGGGATAAGATCAGGAATGAAAGCATAAAATGGACCACGAAAGTAACAGAGATATCGAAAAAGATGCAGGAAAGGAGACTGCACTGGTATGGCCATATGATGAGAAAAGATGAAGCATATGTGGGGGGAAAAGCTATGGGAATGGAATACAGGGAAAAAACAAGAGAGGGAGGCCGAAACGGAGATGGATGGACAAAATAAAAGAGGATCTGACAGAGAGGCAGCTGTGAAAATATGATATGACCGTGCTAAGTGGAGGAGAGCAGTCAGAAACATCGGCCCCACATAGTAGTGGGATAAGATGCAGAGAAACAAGAAAGAAGTAGTATATATATATATATATATATATATATATATATATATATATATATATATATATATATACATATATATATATATATATATATATATATATATATATATATATATATATATATATATATATATATATATATATATGAATCATATATTACCCATGAATAGGACTCAAAACGAAGACCCATAATTACTGTGCCAAGGAGCTACCAACTACACCATAGAAGGTCTAAGAAAAGAAGCAAACCTCACCCCTAACTGCTATGCTAGGAATGAACGCAATGTTTCTTAATGCCTTTTTGTGCATATAACAGCTTCTTCCCAACCTCACTTGTGGCTTCGTTTCCGCATTTAATTCAAATCCCAATCTATATAGGCATCAATAATAATAATTAAATAAACGCATTAACATATGTGAAATCATGGATCGCAGTTTACCCCTGACCGGGACTTAAACCTAAGACACATAAATACGGCGCCATGGAACTACCAACTACATATAAGTTAATGTGTTAATTGATTATTATTGATGCCTATGTAGCATGGGATTTGAATTAAATGCAAAAACGTAGCCGTGAGTGAGGTTTTAAAGAAGCTGTAATGTGAACAAAGAGGTATTCCGAGAGAATGCGTTCATTCCTAGCATAGTACTTAGCTGTGAGGTTTGCTTCTTCTTTTAGACCTTCAGTGGTGTAGATGGTAGCGCCTTGGCAAAGTAATTATGTGTCTTGGGTTTGAATCCCGATCAGGGGTAAAATATTATTCATGTCTTCACATGTTTATGTGTATCTTTGATTATTATTGATGTCTGAATAAATGGGATTTGAATTAAATGAGAAAACAAAGCTACGAATGAGGTTGGGAAGAGCTGTAATATGAACAAAAAGGCATTCAGAAAGAATGCATTCCTTCTTGGCATAGCAGATTGTTGTGAGATTAGCTTTTTCTTTTAAACATTCAGTGGTGTAGTTGGTAGTGCCTTGGCAAAGTAATTATGTATCTTAGGTTCGAGCCCTGGTCAGGAATAAAATATGATTCATGTTTTCACATAAGTTAATCTGTTTATTTGATTAATATATATATATATATATATATATATATATATATATATATATATATATATATATATATATATATATATATATATATATATATATATATATATATATATATATATATATATATATATATATATATATATATATATATATATATATAATAAAGTACTTATTAATTTCGTGACCTTAACTGAGAAGGTGGTCATTTAAGGTCACAAAGTTAATAAGTACTATATATATATATATATATATATATATATATATATATATATATATATATATATATATATATATATATATATATATATATATATATATATATCTGTGTGTGTGTATATATATATATATATATATATATATATATATATATATATATATATATATATATATAAATATTATATTTTTTTCTATCTATCTACCTTGGCTGTTTTCCCCTTTAATTGGGGGGTAGCCGACATCAAAAAGAGAAAACAATAAGGGGATTACTTTGTCTCTATGGGCAATGTCGAGGGAGCTAGCGACCGTTCAGATGGCACTGCTGGAGTGCCACAGCCCATCCTCCCGGCTCTTCCACAACCTGTGTCGCTTCACAACTGCCAACTTCTCCTACTGCCCCTACCACAGGGCTACCTCTGTAAGATGCAGCCCCATGGTAACAGCAGATGCCCATAAAAGCTGTGCCACAATCGTTCGCCAATCATTCCTATTCCTAGCACACTCACTTGCTTCCCTCACGTCCATTCTCCTGTCAATTAGGGCTCTCCTTACTCCATCCATCCATCCAAACCTAGGCCTCCCTCTAGCATTTCTCCCATCAACTATCGCATTCATCACCTTTTACAGCAGTCTTTCGTCATCCATCCTTTCCACATGGTCAAAATATCTCAGTACATTTATATCTACTCTGGCTGCAATTTCTCTCCTCACACCCATTCTCGCTCTCACCACTTCATTCCTAACCCTATCCAACCGAGATACACCAATCATACTACTCAGGCATTTCATCTCAAACACATTTAGTTTTCGTCTCTCACTTACTTTCATACCCCATAACTCTGATCCATACATCACAGTTGGCACAACCACTGTCTCATACAAAACTTTCTTAACATTCATTTCCAACCCTCTATTCTTCATCACTCCTTTCAACGCAACCAACACTTTACTTCCTTCATTCACTCTGTGACACACATCTGTTTCCACTCCACCATATGCAGCTATAACCGAGCCTAAATACTTAAACTGATCAACTCCCTCAAGCCTCTCTCCATTCGACATAACATGCAATCCAGCATCATCCTCATTTCTGGTTTCTAGTTTACTCTTGTCCCCTTCCAGCTCCTTTATTTGATTTTCTAGTTCTATTCTCTCTTGCCCTTGTGCCTTATTTGCTTTCTCCAAAAATCTTATTACCTCTATAAGTGTTTCATTCTATTTCATTTTTCTATCCATATTCCGAATTTCATCATCCAGTTTTAATACAAGGGTCTCAAGGTCCTTGACTTTTTCCTTCAGCCTTCTAAGAGCCACTCCTCCTCCTACATCCCCCAAAGATCCTCTACCATCCCTCCCCAACCATTGGAGGGATGTTAGAGACAGAGATGGTTTCATTTTGATGTTTTGCCTGTCACAGAATATGTAGAGAATAAAAAGAGGGAGAGAAGATTCTATTTAGCTTCACACAGAATTGCTATATCTTATTATGAGTACTAAATTAATTACTTAGTTCATCTCTTCTCTGGTAACACACATCTTTACTCAGAATTTGACTTTGGTAATTAGAGAAGAAAAATATACAAAACAAAATCCCACATAATGAAACCTCGAATATGCAACCGAGTGACAACCGCTTGATGCTATGACCCCTGTTTCTGCTATAAACCGGTCATTCCAGAAGACAAATTATTAATCAATTTTTAGCCAAGGTATGCTAGCACAGGATCAGAATTTAAATATACCTCAATTTAAAAAACAAAACAAAAGAGAACAGAGCAAAAAGAAAATAAATAAGACAACTGTGCTACTTGCAACTTAAGTCAACAATGTTAACAGGTGCATTTTTCGTATATATTTATTTATTCATTAATTAATTTCATATAACAAATTGACTATCAATTTAATTTATATGGGAAGGATATTGATCGTAACAAGATATGGAACCACAGAGTCAGGTAATAAGGCTGAAAAGCTCTCCCCGATTTACACAAAAAAATAGGTAATATATATATATATATATATATATATATATATATATATATATATATATATATATATATATATATATATATATATATATATATATATATATATATATATATATATATATATATATATATTCGTTGTTTTCTTCAATGGACTTTTCCTACCATTTTAGACTGTATGTTAATATATATATATATATATATATATATATATATATATATATATATATATATATATATATATATATATATATATATATATATATATATATATATATATATATATATTACCTTTTTTTTTTTGTAAATCGGGGAGAGCTTTTACAGCCTTATTACCTGCTTCTGTGGTTCCATATCTTGTTACGATCAGTATCCTTTCCATATAAATTAAATTGATAGTCAATTTGTTATATGAAATTAATTAATGAATAAATAAATATTTACGAAAAATGCACCTGTCAACATTGTTAAGTTGCCAGTTACACAGTTGTCTTATTATTTCTTTTTGCTCTGTTCTCTGGGTTTTTTTTTAAATTGAGGTAAATTTAAATTCTGATCCTTTGCTAACATACCTTGGCTAAAAACTGATTAATCTTTTGTCTTCTGGAATGACCGGTTTATAGCAGAAACAGGGGTCATAGCATCAAGCGGTTGTCACTCGGCTGCATATTCGAGTTTTCCTTATGTGGAATTTTGTTTTGTATATTTTTCTTCTCTAATTACCAAAGTCAAATTCTAAGTAAGGATGAGTGTTACCAGAAAAGAGATGAACTAAGTATTTAATTTAGTACTCATAAGAAGATATAGCAATTTTGTGTGAAGCTAAATAGAAACCTCTCTCCCTCTTTTTATTCTCTATATATTCTGTGACAGGCAAAACATCAAAATGAAACCATCTCTGTCCCTAACATCCCTCCAATGATTGGGGAGGGATGGTAGAGGATCTTTGGGGGATGTAGGAGGAGGATGGCTCTTAGAAGGCTGAAGCAAAAGGTCAAGGACCTTGAGACCCTTGTATTAAACCTGGATTATGAAATTCGGAATATGGATAGAAAAATTAAAGAGAATGAAACACTTAGAGAGGTAATAAGATCTTTGGAGAAAGCAAATAAGGCACAAGGGCAATAGAGAATAGAACTAGAAAATCAGATAAAGAAGCTGGAAGGTGACAAGAGTAAACTAGAAACCAGAATATCTAAACAAGAAAATACCAACAAACAGTTGAATGACAACCTGAATGAAGTAAATCTTATTTCACTACTCTCTTCTGAGATAGATTAGATTCCAGCTTGAAATGTCCAGATGAAGTAAAACGTCGAACAGTTTAGAAAAATAGTTTCAGGAGTTTAATACAGAACACGATACCATGAAGACTTCCTTTGCAGATGCAGTAAAGGGGAATGTGGCAATAAAAGAGTCTGAGAGGGTAGTGGTACTGGAAAACGTAAGAACAGTTGACTATAAAGAAACAGTAATTGAAAAATGAAAGTTGGTGTGATGGAATGGGCTAATCCTCTGATTAAAAAGGCACTTGATAAAGAGAAGACAGTGGTAATCTCAGGCATAAGTAAATCCGAGGAGTTAAACATAGCAGAGGAGACTTGAACAAAATAAGCTAGGGCTTTAGACCTGATAATGAATCTTGAGGTAATATATGGTCCGGAGAATATTGTAAACATTCACCAACTTGATAAATATTCTTGGGAGGGCAAAGCAAGACCATCAAAAGTAACCTTGAGAGAGGGGACACATGTAGAGAATTAGTGATGAAAAAAAAATAAAAGACCTTCAAAAATTCAAAACACTGTTCATTATACCATACAGAACACAGGAAGAGATGGGAAGGGTCAAAAACTTGTTGCAGGAAGCTAGAAGTTCAAATGAGGGAAGAAATGAAAAAGAGAAGAAAAGTTTTTGTTTCAGAGTTTTCCAGACAAAAGATATATAAAAAAGATAATGATAGACAATTAGGGGATCCGGCCTCACTAAGACTGCTGTACACAAATGCTGTTGGAATAGTTGGTAAGGTAGTAGAATTAAATGATAGGATTCACAACAGTAAGGCAAATATAGTAGTAGCTACAGAGATTAAGTTAAGTGAGAACTAAAATATTGTCAGTTTTTCCTAAGAACTCCAGAATATTAAGGGTTGAAAGATCTGAGAGGACTGGTGGAGGGATAGCACTGCTCATAAGTGAAAGATTTCAGGTTGAAAAAATAGACTTTGCTATAGAAAGTGAGTTCAAGGAATTTCTTGTTGCTCGCATAAATACTAGGTCAGAGAGCATTATAGTAACTGTTTTATATTACCCAACAAGGAACCAAAATAGTCTAGAAGCTTATAAGGAAAGTCATATAAGTTCTATTGAAGTCATAAACTCAGTTCTAAACATTGCATGGGAAAGAATATGTAGGAATTTGATTACGGGAGATTTTAAACATAGAGAAATAGATTAGATAAATCTTGACCCACACAGTGGTGAGGACTCATTTGGGGTAAGACTCCTAGATTGCATACAAGGGAATTTACTACACCAACTTGTACTGGAACCAACAAGGGCCAGTGGCGGGGATGAGCCATCGTTGTTTGATCTAGTATTCACGGACAATGTCTTGGATATTGAAAAAATTTAATATGAAACACCAATTGGAAAGAGTGACCACTGTGTGTTGTTGATGGAGTATATCATTGAAAATGTTCTGCCTGAAAGTAGAGGCACTCAGGACATGATGAGGAGCTAGCTGAAAGGAGATTGTATCAAAATAAATTAGCTATTTTTTAGTTATTCACTGAAGGACCTTATTTTTACAACAGATCTGTACAAGAAATGTACAACTTCTTTTGTGAGGAATATGGGAAGATATTAGATTGTTGCATACCTTCCCCCAAAATAGGAGTTACTCATGCAAGAGGGCAAGAGGAAAATGGTTCAATAATGAGTGTGAGAACTAAGGAGTGGAGAGACAAATTCTTAAAAGGTATAGTAGGGGGAAAAGCAAGAAATTATTACCTAGGTATAAAAAGAAAGACAGAGAGAGACTATGAAAGAAATATCACTAGGAAGGATAAAGAGAGCCCCCAGCATTTCCACAGTTTTATCGGAGGAAAATTGAAGGTAAAAAATAGGTTTTAAAGCTAAAGAGAGTGGATGGAAGAATCAATAAGATGGATGAAAAGATCCACGAAGAATTGAAAAAGGTGTTTCAGTCAGTATTTACAGCAGAAAATAATCCACCCCCTCAGATTGCAGAGATAGGAGCTCATAGTCTGGTAATAGAGAATATCATCTTTTCAGCCACAGAGGTACTGATGGAGTTAGATGCCTATAAAGCTGCATGTCCTGATGATATATCCCCTTATGTGCTTAAGAAATGCACTAAATCAATATCAGCAATACTATTTATCATATTTTAAAAGTTGCTGGAATCAGGGGAGCTTCCAAGATGCTGGAAACAAGCAAACATACTACCTATCTTCTAAAAGGGAAGGAGGGATTCAGCTCTAAACTATAGACCTGTTTCTTTGAGAAGCATAGTTTGTAAAGTTATGGAGAAACTACTAAGGAAACATATCTCTCTTCACTTGGAATCTTTTACTTAATTTATCAGTGAGACAACATGGCTTCAGAGAAGGTAGATCAACAGTAACACACTAATTAGAAATTCATGATGAGGTAAGCCGAATCTTACAGGAAAGAGAGGGATGAGCAGATTTCATATTCCTAGACTTCCAGAAGGCATTTGATACGATCCATATGGGAGACTTATTAAGAAGCTGCTAGCAATGGCAAGAATGGGTGGAAATGTCTTTGAATGGATAAAAACTTACTTAGAAGAAAGGGAACAGAAGGTTAATGTACGATACTCCGTGTCTGAATGGAGAAGAGTTAGTATTGGAGTTCCACAGGATTCAGTTTTAGGGTCACTTTTGTTCCTTGTATATGTGTGACACCGGAACTGGCAAAAACTGCCCCCATCAACAAAAGTCCCGGCACAAGAAAACACCAAGATGAAGGTTAAGAAAAGATTAAGGACAAGGCAGAGATAAGTAAAGGATACACAAAGGAAAATGACAGACACATAGTAGTCAAAGTACTAAGGACCTAGATTTATGGAGGATTAGGCCCTGACATGATGATAGATCTGCTTTTTGAAGGAAAATAGGTCATAACTATTTGGAATACAGGAAGAAGAGAGTTCCAGAGTCTAGATGTAGATGGGAAGAAGCAGTCACTGCACCGACCAATCCGCGAGCTACGAATCTCCACATAGTACCTGTGAGATGAGGCCGCTTGGCGAGTGTTACATGGCCTCGGCAGTGGGGGAGGGATGTAAGTTGGCAAGTTGCATCCCTCCCCCACTGCCGAGGCCAACTCATCAGAGCAACGATGAAATTAGTAGCGATGGAAAAGAAAAAAGGAGTGATATCTTACGGTGAAGAGAAAGAGAATCCAGATTAGAAGTAAGAGAAATATCATTAATGAGTCTGACTGCATTAGATTCAACCCTATCAAGGAGATAAGTATAGAAAGAAGCATCCAGATGTGTGAGCAGTATTCTAAGCAGGGATGAATAAGACCATTATAAATTTTAAGTAACTGTAAAGAGGAAAAGTAATGACGAAAGCGAAACAGAACAACCAATTTTTTGGATGCAGATTTAGAAATTTGGATTATGTGATTCCTCCAAGACAAGTTAGAGGCTATATGGATTCCTAATATGTTGATAGAATTGAGGATAAATTTCGTTAGCTTCGAAAACAATAGGGTTATCAGGAATAGAAAAAGATAAAGAGATAGTCAGAAACTGTGTCTTGGAGGCATTGAATTTAACTAAATTTTGGGTTTCCCACTCAGATACCTTCTGCAAATCAGAGCTGAGAGTAGAAGAAAGAGTGATACGAGATTGATTATGAGTAGCAGATGAAGGTTGTGAAGAAAAGGCAGAGGAAAAGTGAAGGATAGAATTGTCAGCAAAGGCATGAAGAAGAGAGGAAGATTGGGATTGTAGGTCATTGATGAAGAGAAGGAACAATTAGGTGAAAGAACAGAGCCCTGTGTAACACCACTGGTAACAGGGAATGGCTAGATGTCGCACCATCAACAACTACACATATAAAACGGTCAGAAAGAAAACTGAAAATCAGAGAGCAGAGAGAAGGGGTAAAGCCATAGACAGGGAGTTTGGCCAACAGAGCCTTGTGCTAGATTCTGTCAAAAGCCTTAGAGATATCAAGGGCGACGACATAGAATTCCCCACAGTTCCTCAGAGAAGATGACCATACATGAGTAAGGTAGAAAAGGAGGTCATCAGTGGATCTTGCCTTGTGGAAGTCGTACTGGTAATTGGAGATAAGTGAGTTAGATTCAAGGCATTTTAAGAAGTGAGCATTAAGCAAAGCTTTGAAACCTTTAGCAATGGAAGAGGTTAGGGCAATTGGTCTGTAGTTTGAAAGAATAGAGCAGGCACCCTTCTTAGGAACAGGTTGAACTAGAGCATGCTTCCAAGATGAAGGATAGATACTGGTTGACAGAATGAGGCAAAAAAGATGGTAAAGCACGGGAGCCAGTTCATCTGCAAACTCCTTAAGGAACCTTGCAGGGATGCCATCTGAACCAGATGCCTTGTTCGTCTTTAGCAAGCAAAGAACCTTATGAACTTTGCGTGAAGAAAGGACCAGGGAGGGCATAGGGTTAGAGGAAGGTAAAGATTGAGGGATAGGTGTGCTGGAATCGTTTATGGAGGAGTTGGCAGAAAAATGAGAGCCATAGAGAGTGACTTTGTCAGTGGGAGAGCAAGCTATAGAACCATCAGAATGAATGCGATTTGGAAAGCATGAGCTACAGAAGTTTTTGGTAAGGTTTTTGGCTAAGAATCAGAAACATTTGTCAGTGGGAGAGGACTTAAGGTCATTAACTTTCATTTTTATAAAGGAAGCCTTAGATCTTTGAATCTGAGCAGTACAGTGATTCCTAGCTACAATAAAAGCTGAGGGAGTTAAATCAGAAGGTGAGGCTTGGTAAAACAGATGTGCCCAATTCCTGCCCTGGATAGCCATGGAGTAGGCACAGTCATACCAAGGTTTAGGAGGAGATAATGTTTTTGTAGAGGAGGGGATGTATGCCTCCATTCCCGAGGTTATGATCTCAGCAACTTTTAGGGCTACCTGATCAGGGTTACGGGACTGAAAGCAGTAGTCACCCCATTAGAAGTTAAAGAGGAAGTTAAGCAAATCTTCATGTTAGGTACACTCAACGTTCCAAAGGCGGTGCTGAGTAGGAGGGATTGGTGGCTGGGGAGTGAAACTGGAAGAGATTGAGATCACAGAGTAGTTGGAAGGGTTAGAAGTAATAAATAGGTCAACAGCGTTGGTTGCATGTTTATGTCGATCAAGAACACTGTAGGATGCTTAATAATTTGCTCCAGATCATGAGTATAGGGAGAGAGCTAGGGCCTCACTTAATCCCAAATCAGTGTGAGAAGAAATAAGCCACTCACTGTGGTGTACGTTGAAGTCTCCACTATAGAAAACTTTGGCATGTGGGTGAGATGATGGCAAGGACTCATGGCAAGAGGACAGATATTCAAAGAAAGATGTGGAGTTTGGAGAACAGTAAAGGTAAAGGTTTCCGGTGTTTCAGTTCCGATATCCATCTGATATGCTCCTCAGAACGTCAGCAGGGGCAAGTCCCAACCCCCCGCTGTGGTGCTCATCCACAGCAGTAACCTTCCCTGTAAACTGCTTAAACTCTCGGTCCTGAGTGGGAACCGATCTGTCGACCTCGCGAATGCGAGGCCAGCTCGTTGCCACTGTAATAGCCAGTAGCAGAAGCAAAGGAATATAGTGGTAGTGGAGAGATACATTTGTAGCCTGAGGACATCAAAGTCAGAAGCTTCAAGGTCCATGGGCCTTGCAATGGGAGTGTTAGTGTTGCAGTAGGTACAGACCCCACCTTTGGAATGAAAACGAGAAGGCAGGTTATAGTAAGAGATTTGAAATGGGTCAGTGGAAGCATGGACAGACAGCTGGGTTTCAGATAGGAGGAGGTGGTTAGGGAAGGAAGTACCCAAGTGCTGTTCCACTGACGAAAAATTAAGTTCAGGCCAGGAATGTCTGAATAGTGAAGAGTGAAAGAAGCAGATCTACTAGGGGGTGC